>OY743227.1:11646023-11838636 GCA_963555765.1 Orthonevra nobilis | reverse complement strand
GGAAATAACGACAAAAAAGATAGAGGCAAAAATCGCCTTTTTTCATCTTTTTTCGTGCACTTTTTTCAGAAATTTGCGTTTCATAAAAACTGAGTATGTGATCCTCACAGAGGCTTCAAACTGAGCGCAAATATAGCGAATTTAAGAAAAACAACCTTTATTTGAGGGAAATAACGACAAAAAAGATAGAGGCAAAAATCGCCTTTTTTCATCACAAACTGAGTATGTGATCCTCACAGAGGCTTCAAACTGAGCGCAAATATAGCGAATTTAAGAAAAACAATCTTTATTTGAGGGAAATAACGACAAAAAAGATAGAGGCAAAAATCGCCTTTTTTCATCTTTTTTCGTGGACTATAGCCCAGGATTTCAAAATGCACTTTTTTCAGAAATTTGCGTTTCATAAAAACTGAGTATGTGATCCTCACAGAGGCTTCAAAATGAGTGCAAATATAGCGAATTTAAGAAAAACAACCTTTATTTGAGGGAAATATCGACAAAAAAGATAGAGGCAAAAATCGCCTTTTTTCATCTTTTTTCGTGGACTATAGCCCAGGATTTCAAAATGCACTTTTTCAGAAATTTGCGTTTCATAAAAACTGAGTATGTGATCCTCACAGAGGCTTCAAAATGAGTGCAAATATAGCGAATTTAAGAAAAACAACCTTTATTTGAGGGAAATATCGACAAAAAAGATAGAGGCAAAAATCGCCTTTTTTCATCTTTTTTCGTGGACTATAGCCCAGGATTTCAAAATGCACTTTTTTCAGAAATTTGCGTTTCATAAAAACTGAGTATGTGATCCTCACAGAGGCTTCAAACTGAGCGCAAATATAGCGAATTTAAGAAAAACAACCTTTATTTGAGGGAAATAACGACAAAAAAGATAGAGGCAAAAATCGCCTTTTTTCATCACAAACTGAGTATGTGATCCTCACAGAGGCTTCAAACTGAGCGCAAATATAGCGAATTTAAGAAAAACAATCTTTATTTGAGGGAAATAACGACAAAAAAGATAGAGGCAAAAATCGCCTTTTTTCATCTTTTTTCGTGGACTATAGCCCAGGATTTCAAAATGCACTTTTTTCAGAAATTTGCGTTTCATAAAAACTGAGTATGTGATCCTCACAGAGGCTTCAAACTGAGCGCAAATATAGCGAATTTAAGAAAAACAATCTTTATTTGAGGGAAATAACGACAAAAAAGATAGAGGCAAAAATCGCCTTTTTTCATCTTTTTTCGTGCACTTTTTTCAGAAATTTGCGTTTCATAAAAACTGAGTATGTGATCCTCACAGAGGCTTCAAACTGAGCGCAAATATAGCGAATTTAAGAAAAACAACCTTTATTTGAGGGAAATAACGACAAAAAAGATAGAGGCAAAAATCGCCTTTTTTCATCACAAACTGAGTATGTGATCCTCACAGAGGCTTCAAACTGAGCGCAAATATAGCGAATTTAAGAAAAACAACCTTTATTTGAGGGAAATAACGACAAAAAAGATAGAGGCAAAAATCGCCTTTTTTCATCACAAACTGAGTATGTGATCCTCACAGAGGCTTCAAACTGAGCGCAAATATAGCGAATTTAAGAAAAACAATCTTTATTTGAGGGAAATAACGACAAAAAAGATAGAGGCAAAAATCGCCTTTTTTCATCTTTTTTCGTGGACTATAGCCCAGGATTTCAAAATGCACTTTTTTCAGAAATTTGCGTTTCATAAAAACTGAGTATGTGATCCTCACAGAGGCTTCAAAATGAGTGCAAATATAGCGAATTTAAGAAAAACAACCTTTATTTGAGGGAAATAACGACAAAAAAGATAGAGGCAAAAATCGCCTTTTTTCATCTTTTTTCGTGCACTTTTTTCAGAAATTTGCGTTTCATAAAAACTGAGTATGTGATCCTCACAGAGGCTTCAAACTGAGCGCAAATATAGCGAATTTAAGAAAAACAACCTTTATTTGAGGGAAATAACGACAAAAAAGATAGAGGCAAAAATCGCCTTTTTTCATCACAAACTGAGTATGTGATCCTCACAGAGGCTTCAAACTGAGCGCAAATATAGCGAATTTAAGAAAAACAATCTTTATTTGAGGGAAATAACGACAAAAAAGATAGAGGCAAAAATCGCCTTTTTTCATCTTTTTTCGTGGACTATAGCCCAGGATTTCAAAATGCACTTTTTTCAGAAATTTGCGTTTCATAAAAACTGAGTATGTGATCCTCACAGAGGCTTCAAAATGAGTGCAAATATAGCGAATTTAAGAAAAACAACCTTTATTTAAGGGAAATAACGACAAAAAAGATAGAGGCAAAAATCGCCTTTTTTCATCTTTTTTCGTGGACTATAGCCCAGGATTTCAAAATGCACTTTTTTCAGAAATTTGCGTTTCATAAAAACTGAGTATGTGATCCTCACAGAGGCTTCAAACTGAGCGCAAATATACTGAATTTTATAAAAACAACCTTTATTTGAGGAAAATATCGACAAAAAAGGTAGAGGCAAAAATCGCCTTTTTTTCATCATTTTTCGTGGACTATAGCCCAGGATTTCAAAATTAATTTTTTTCAGAAATTTTCGTTTCATAAAAACTGAGTATGTGATCCTCACAGAGGCTTCAAACTGAGCGCAAATATACTGAATTTTATAAAAACAACCTTTATTTGAGGGAAATATCGACAAAAAAGATAGAGGCAAAAATCGCCTTTTTTCATCTTTTTTCGTGGACTATAGCCCAGGATTTCAATATGCACTTTTTCCAGAAATTTGCGTTTCATAAAAACTGAGTATGTGATCCTCACAGAGGCTTCAAACTGAGTGCAAATATAGCGAATTTCAGAAAAACAACCTTTATTTGAGGGAAATATCGACAAAAAAGATAGAGGCAAAAATCGCCTTTTTTCATCTTTTTTCGTGGACTATAGCCCAGGATTTCAAAATGCGCTTTTTTCAGAAATTTGCGTTTCATAAAAACTGAGTATGTGATCCTCACAGAGGCTTCAAACTGAGTGCAAATATAGCGAATTTCAGAAAAACAACCTTTATTTGAGGGAAATATCGACAAAAAAGATAGAGGCAAAAATCGCCTTTTTTCATCTTTTTTCGTGGACTATAGCCCAGGATTTCAAAATGCGCTTTTTTCAGAAATTTGCGTTTCATAAAAACTGAGTATGTGATCCTCACAGAGGCTTCAAACTGAGTGCAAATATAGCGAATTTCAGAAAAACAACCTTTATTTGAGGGAAATATCGACAAAAAAGATAGAGGCAAAAATCGCCTTTTTTCATCTTTTTTCGTGGACTATAGCCCAGGATTTCAAAATGCGCTTTTTTCAGAAATTTGCGTTTCATAAAAACTGAGTATGTGATCCTCACAGAGGCTTCAAACTGAGTGCAAATATAGCGAATTTCAGAAAAACAACCTTTATTTGAGGGAAATATCGACAAAAAAGATAGAGGCAAAAATCGCCTTTTTTCATCTTTTTTCGTGGACTATAGCCCAGGATTTCAATATGCACTTTTTCCAGAAATTTGCGTTTCATAAAAACTGAGTATGTGATCCTCACAGAGGCTTCAAACTGAGTGCAAATATAGCGAATTTCAGAAAAACAACCTTTATTTGAGGGAAATAGCGACAAAAAAGATAGAGGCAAAAATCGCCTTTTTTCATCTTTTTTCGTGGACTATAGCCCAGGATTTCAAAATGCACTTTTTTCATAAATTTGCGTTTCATAAAAACTGAGTATGTGATCCTCACAGAGGCTTCAAACTGAGTGCAAATATAGCGAATTTAAGAAAAACAACCTTTATTTGAGGGAAATAACGACAAAAAAGATAGAGGCAAAAATCGCCTTTTTTCATCTTTTTTCGTGCACTTTTTTCAGAAATTTGCGTTTCATAAAAACTGAGTATGTGATCCTCACAGAGGCTTCAAACTGAGCGCAAATATACTAAATTTTATAAAAACAACCTTTATTTAAGGGAATTAGCGACAAAAAAGATAGAGGCAAAAATCGCCTTTTTTTATCTTTTTTCGTGGACTATAGCCCAGGATTTCAAAATGCACTTTTTTCAGAAATTTCCGTTTCATAAAAACTGAGTATGTGATCCTCACAGAGTCTTCAAACTGAGCGCAAATATACTGAATTTTATAAAAACAACCTTTATTTGAGGGAAATATCGACAAAAAAGATAGAGGAAAAAATCGCCTTTTTTATCTTTTTTCGTGGACTATAGCCCAGGATTTCAAAATGCACTTTTTTCAGAAATTTGCGTTTCATAGAAACTGAGTATGTGATCCTCACAGAGGCTTCAAACTGAGCGCAAATATAGCGAATTTAAGAAAAACAACCTTTATTTGAGGGAAATATCGACAAAAAAGATAGAGGCAAAAATCGCCTTTTTTCATCTTTTTTCGTGCACTTTTTTCAGAAATTTGCGTTTCATAAAAACTGAGTATGTGATCCTCACAGAGGCTTCAAACTGAGCGCAAATATACTGAATTTTATAAAAACAACCTTTATTTGAGGGAAATATCGACAAAAAAGATAGAGGAAAAAATCGCCTTTTTTTATCTTTTTTCGTGGACTATAGCCCAGGATTTCAAAATGCACTTTTTTCAGAAATTTGCGTTTCATAAAAACTGAGTATGTGATCCTCACAGAGGCTTCAAACTGAGCGCAAATATAGCGAATTTAAGAAAAACAACCTTTATTTGAGGGAAATATCGACAAAAAAGATAGAGGCAAAAATCGCCTTTTTTCATCTTTTTTCGTGCACTTTTTTCAGAAATTTGCGTTTCATAAAAACTGAGTATGTGATCCTCACAGAGGCTTCAAACTGAGCGCAAATATACTGAATTTTATAAAAACAACCTTTATTTGAGGGAAATATCGACAAAAAAGATAGAGGAAAAAATCGCCTTTTTTTATCTTTTTTCGTGGACTATAGCCCAGGATTTCAAAATGCACTTTTTTCAGAAATTTGCGTTTCATAAAAACTGAGTATGTGATCCTCACAGAGGCTTCAAACTGAGCGCAAAAATAGCGAATTTCAGAAAAACAACCTTTATTTGAGGGAAATATCGACAAAAAAGATAGAGGCAAAAATCGCCTTTTTTCATCTTTTTTCGTGCACTTTTTTCAGAAATTTGCGTTTCATAAAAACTGAGTATGTGATCCTCACAGAGGCTTCAAACTGAGCGCAAATATACTGAATTTTATAAAAACAACCTTTATTTGAGGGAAATATCGACAAAAAAGATAGAGGCAAAAATCGCCTTTTTTCATCTTTTTTCGTGCACTTTTTTCAGAAATTTGCGTTTCATAAAAACTGAGTATGTGATCCTCACAGAGGCTTCAAACTGAGCGCAAATATACTGAATTTTATAAAAACAACCTTTATTTGAGGGAAATATCGACAAAAAAGATAGAGGCAAAAATCGCCTTTTTTCATCTTTTTTCGTGCACTTTTTTCAGAAATTTGCGTTTCATAAAAACTGAGTATGTGATCCTCACAGAGGCTTCAAACTGAGCGCAAATATACTGAATTTTATAAAAACAACCTTTATTTGAGGGAAATATCGACAAAAAAGATAGAGGCAAAAATCGCCTTTTTTCATCTTTTTTCGTGGACTATAGCCCAGGATTTCAAAATGCACTTTTTTCAGAAATTTGCGTTTCATAAAAACTGAGTATGTGATCCTCACAGAGGCTTCAAACCGAGTGCAAATATAGCGAATTTCAGAAAAACAACCTTTATTTGAGGGAAATATCGACAAAAAAGATAGAGGCAAAAATCGCCTTTTTTTATCTTTTTTCGTGGACTATAGCCCAGGATTTCAAAATGCACTTTTTTCAGAAATTTGCGTTTCATAAAAACTGAGTATGTGATCCTGACAGAGGCTTCAAACTGAGCGCAAATATACTGAATTTGATAAAAACAACCTTTATTTGAGAGAAATATCGACAAAAAAGGTAGAGGCAAAAATCGCCTTTTTTCATCATTTTTCGTGGACTATAGCCCAGGATTTCAAAATGCACTTTTTTCATAAATTTGCGTTTAATAAAAACTGACTATGTGATCCTCACAGAGGCTTCAAACTGAGCGCAAAAATACTGAATTTGATAAAAACAACCTTTATTTGAGAGAAATATCGACAAAACAGGTAGAGGCAAAAATCGCCTTTTTTCGTCATTTTTCGTGGACTATAGCCCAGGATTTCAAAATGCGCTTTTTTCAGAAAATTGCGTTTCATAAAAACTGAGTATGTGATCCTCACAGAGGCTTCAAACTGAGCGCAAATATAGCGAATTTAAGAAAAACAACCTTTATTTGAGGGAAATAACGACAAAAAAGATAGAGGCAAAAATCGCCTTTTTTCATCTTTTTTCGTGGACTATAGCCCAGGATTTCAAAATGCACTTTTTTCAGAAATTTTCGTTTCATAAAAACTGAGTATGTGATCCTCACAGAGGCTTCAAACTGAGCGCAAATATAGCGAATTTAAGAAAAACAACCTTTATTTGAGGGAAATAACGACAAAAAAGATAGAGGCAAAAATCGCCTTTTTTCATCTTTTTTCGTGGACTATAGCCCAGGATTTCAAAATGCACTTTTTTCAGAAATTTTCGTTTCATAAAAACTGAGTATGTGATCCTCACAGAGGCTTCAAACTGAGCGCAAATATAGCGAATTTAAGAAAAACAACCTTTATTTGAGGGAAATAACGACAAAAAAGGTAGAGGCAAAAATCGCCTTTTTTCATCTTTTTTCGTGGACTATAGCCCAGGATTTCAAAATGCACTTTTTTCAGAAATTTTCGTTTCATAAAAACTGAGTATGTGATCCTCACAGAGGCTTCAAACTGAGCGCAAATATAGCGAATTTAAGAAAAACAACCTTTATTTGAGGGAAATAACGACAAAAAAGATAGAGGCAAAAATCGCCTTTTTTCATCTTTTTTCGTGGACTATAGCCCAAAATTCACTTTTTTCAGAAATTTGCGTTTCATTAAAAACTGAGTATGTGATCCTCACAGAGGCTTCAAACTGAGCCCTAAATATACTGAATTTTATAAAAACAACCTTTATTTGAGAGGAAATAACGACAAAAAAGATAGAGGCAAAAATCGCCTTTTTTCATCTTTTTTCGTGGACTATAGCCCAGGATTTCAAAATGCACTTTTTTCAGAAATTTGCGTTTCATAAAAACTGAGTATGTGATCCTCACAGAGGCTTCAAACTGAGCGCAAATATAGCGAATTTAAGAAAAACAACCTTTATTTGAGGGAAATAACGACAAAAAAGATAGAGGCAAAAATCGCCTTTTTTCATCTTTTTTCGTGGACTATAGCCCAGGATTTCAAAATGCACTTTTTTCAGAAATTTTCGTTTCATAAAAACTGAGTATGTGATCCTCACAGAGGCCTTCAAACTGAGCGCAAATATAGCGAATTTAAGAAAAAACAACCTTTATTTGAGGGAAATAACGACAAAAAAGATAGAGGCAAAAATCGCCTTTTTTCATCTTTTTTCGTGGACTATAGCCCAGGGATTTCAAAATGCACTTTTTTCAGAAATTTTCGTTTCATAAAAACTGAGTATGTGATCCTCACAGAGGCTTCAAACTGAGCGCAAATATAGCGAATTTAAGAAAAACAACCTTTATTTGAGGGAAATAACGACAAAAAAGATAGAGGCAAAAATCGCCTTTTTTCATCTTTTTTCGTGGACTATAGCCCAGGATTTCAAAATGCACTTTTTTCAGAAATTTTCGTTTCATAAAAACTGAGTATGTGATCCTCACAGAGGCTTCAAACTGAGCGCAAATATAGCGAATTTAAGAAAAACAACCTTTATTTTGAGGGAAATAACGACAAAAAAGATAGAGGCAAAAATCGCCTTTTTTCATCTTTTTTCGTGGACTATAGCCCAGGATTTCAAAATGCACTTTTTTTCAGAAATTTTCGTTTCATAAAAACTGAGTATGTGATCCTCACAGAGGCTTCAAACTGAGCCTAAATATACTGAATTTTATAAAAACAACCTTTATTTGAGGGAAATAACGACAAAAAAGATAGAGGCAAAAATAGCCTTTTTTCATCTTTTTTCGTGGACTATAGCCCAGGATTTCAAAATGCACTTTTTTCAGAAATTTTCGTTTCATAAAAACTGAGTATGTGATCCTCACAGAGGCTTCAAACTGAGCCTAAATATACTGAATTTTATAAAAACAACCTTTATTTGAGGGAAATAACGACAAAAAAGATAGAGGCAAAAATAGCCTTTTTTCATCTTTTTTCGTGGACTATAGCCCAGGATTTCAAAATGCACTTTTTTCAGAAATTTTCGTTTCATAAAAACTGAGTATGTGATCCTCACAGAGGCTTCAAACTGAGCCTAAATATACTGAATTTTATAAAAACAACCTTTATTTGAGGGAAATAACGACAAAAAAGATAGAGGCAAAAATAGCCTTTTTTCATCTTTTTTCGTGGACTATAGCCCAGGATTTCAAAATGCACTTTTTTCAGAAATTTTCGTTTCATAAAAACTGAGTATGTGATCCTCACAGAGGCTTCAAACTGAGCGCAAATATAGCGAATTTAAGAAAAACAACCTTTATTTGAGGGAAATAACGACAAAAAAGATAGAGGCAATAATCGCCTTTTTTCATCTTTTTTCGTGGACTATAGCCCAGGATTTCAAAATTCACTTTTTTCAGAAATTTGCGTTTCATAAAAACTGAGTATGTGATCCTCACAGAGGCTTCAAACTGAGCCACTACTATATACTGAATTTATAAAAACAACCTTTATTTGAGGGAAATAACGACAAAAAAGATAGAGGCAAAAATCGCCTTTTTTCATCTTTTTTCGTGGTTATAGCCCAGGATTTCAAAATTCACTTTTTTCAGAAATTTGCGTTTCATAAAAACTGAGTATGTGATCCTCACAGAGGCTTCAAACTGAGCCTTAAATATACTGAATTTTATAAAAACAACCTTTATTTGAGGGAAATAACGACAAAAAAGATCGAGGCAAAATCGCCTTTTTTTCATCTTTTTTCGTGGGACTATAGCCCAGGATTTCAAAATGCACTTTTTTTCAGAAATTTGCGTTTCATAAAAACTGAGTATGTGATCCTCACAGAGGCTTCAAACTGAGCGCAAATATAGCGAATTTAAGAAAAACAACCTTTATTTGAGGGAAATAACGACAAAAAAGATAGAGGCAAAAATCGCCTTTTTTCATCTTTTTTCGTGGACTATAGCCCCAGGATTTCAAAATGCACTTTTTTCAGAAATTTGCGTTTCATAAAAACTGAGTATGTGATCCTCACAGAGGCTTCAAACTGAGCGCAAATATAGCGAATTTAAGAAAACAACCTTTTATTTGAGGGAAATAACGACAAAAAAGATAGAGGCAAAAATCGCCTTTTTTTTCATCTTTTTTCGTGGACTATAGCCCAGGATTTCAAAATGCACTTTTTTCAGAAATTTTCGTTTCATAAAAACTGAGTATGTGATCCTCACAGAGGCTTCAAACTGAGCCTAAATATACTGAATTTTATAAAAACAACCTTTATTTGAGGGAAATAACGACAAAAACGATAGAGGCAAAAATCGCCTTTTTTCATCTTTTTTCGTGGACTATAGCCCAGGATTTCAAAATGCACTTTTTTCAGAAATTTGCTGTTTCATAAAAACTGAGTATGTGATCCTCACAGAGGCTTCAAACTGAGCGCAAATATAGCGAATTTAAGAAAAACAACCTTTATTTGAGGGAAATAACGACAAAAAAGATAGAGGCAAAAATCGCCTTTTTTCATCTTTTTTCGTGGACTATAGCCCAGGATTTCAAAATGCACTTTTTTCAGAAATTTGCGTTTCATAAAAACTGAGTATGTGATCCTCACAGAGGCTTCAAACTGAGCGCAAATATAGCGAATTTAAGAAAAACAACCTTTATTTGAGGGAAATAACGACAAAAAAGATAGAGGCAAAAATCGCCTTTTTTTCATCTTTTTTCGTGGACTATAGCCCAGGATTTCAAAATGCACTTTTTCAGAAATTTTCGTTTCATAAAAAACTGAGTATGTGATCCTCACAGAGGCTTCAAACTGAGCGCAAATATAGCGAATTTAAGAAAAACAACCTTTATTTGAGGGAAATAACGACAAAAAAGATAGAGGCAAAAATCGCCTTTTTTCATCTTTTTTCGTGGACTATAGCCCAGGATTTCAAAATTCACTTTTTTCAGAAATTTGCGTTTCATAAAAACTGAGTATGTGATCCTCACAGAGGCTTCAAACTGAGCCTAAATATACTGAATTTTATAAAAACAACCTTTATTTGAGGGAAATAACGACAAAAAAGATAGAGGCAAAAATCGCCTTTTTTCATCTTTTTTCGTGGACTATAGCCCAGGATTTCAAAATTCACTTTTTTCAGAAATTTGCGTTTCATAAAAACTGAGTATGTGATCCTCACAGAGGCTTCAAACTGAGCCTAAATATACTGAATTTTATAAAAACAACCTTTATTTGAGGGGAAATAACGACAAAAAAGATCGAGGCAAAAATCGCCTTTTTTTCATCATTTTTCGTGGACTATAGCCAGGATTTCAAAATGCACTTTTTTCATAAATTTGCGTTTAATAAAAACTGAGTATGTGATCCTCACAGAGGCTTCAAACTGAGCGCAAAAATACTGAATTTGATAAAAACAACCTTTATTTGAGAGAAATATCGACAAAAAAGGTAGAGGCAAAAATCGCCTTTTTTCATCTTTTTTCGTGGACTATAGCCCAGGATTTCAAAATGCACTTTTTTCAGAAATTTTCGTTTCATAAAAACTGAGTATGTGATCCTCACAGAGGCTTCAAACTGAGCGCGAATATAGCGAATTTAAGAAAAACAACCTTTATTTGAGGGAAATAACGACAAAAAAGATAGAGGCAAAAATCGCCTTTTTTCATCTTTTTTCGTGGACTATATCCCAGGATTTCAAAATGCACTTTTTTCAGAAATTTTCGTTTCATAAAAACTGAGTATGTGATCCTCACAGAGGCTTCAAACTGAGCGCAAATATAGCGAATTTAAGAAAAACAACCTTTATTTGAGGGAAATAACGACAAAAAAGATAGAGGCAAAAATCGCCTTTTTTCATCTTTTTCGTGGACTATAGCCCAGGATTTCAAAATTCACTTTTTTCAGAAATTTGCGTTTCATAAAAACTGAGTATGTGATCCTCACAGAGGCTTCAAACTGAGCCTAAATATACTGAATTTTATAAAAACAACCTTTATTTGAGGGAAATAACGACAAAAAGATAGAGGCAAAAATCGCCTTTTTTCATCTTTTTTCGTGGACTATAGCCCAGGATTTCAAAATGCACTTTTTTCATAAATTTGCGTTTAATAAAAACTGAGTATGTGATCCTCACAGAGGCTTCAAACTGAGCGCAAAAATACTGAATTTGATAAAAACAACCTTTATTTGAGAGAAATATCGACAAAAAAGGTAGAGGCAAAAATCGCCTTTTTTCATCTTTTTTCGTGGACTATAGCCCAGGATTTCAAAATGCACTTTTTCAGAAATTTGCGTTTCATAAAAACTGAGTATGTGATCCTCACAGAGGCTTCAAACTGAGCCTAAATATACTGAATTTTATAAAAACAACCTTTATTTGAGGGGAAATAACGACAAAAAGATAGAGGCAAAAATCGCCTTTTTTTCATCTTTTTTTCGTGGACTATAGCCCAGGATTTCAAAATGCACTTTTTTCAGAAATTTGCGTTTCATAAAAACTGAGTATGTGATCCTCACAGAGGCTTCAAACTGAGCGCAAATATAGCGAATTTAAGAAAAACAACCTTTATTTGAGGGAAATAACGACAAAAAAGATAGAGGCAAAAATCGCCTTTTTTCATCTTTTTTCGTGGACTATAGCCCAGGATTTCAAAATGCACTTTTTTCAGAAATTTTCGTTTCATAAAAACTGAGTATGTGATCCTCACAGAGGCTTCAAACTGAGCGCAAATATAGCGAATTTAAGAAAAACAACCTTTATTTGAGGGAAATAACGACAAAAAAGATAGAGGCAAAAATCGCCTTTTTTCATCTTTTTTCGTGGACTATAGCCCAGGATTTCAAAATTCACTTTTTTCAGAAATTTGCGTTTCATAAAAACTGAGTATGTGATCCTCACAGAGGCTTCAAACTGAGCCTAAATATACTGAATTTTATAAAAAACAACCTTTATTTGAGGGAAATAACGACAAAAAAGATAGAGGCAAAAATCGCCTTTTTTCATCTTTTTTCGTGGACTATAGCCCAGGATTTCAAAATTTCACTTTTTTCAGAAATTTGCGTTTCATAAAAACTGAGTATGTGATCCTCACAGAGGCTTCAAACTGAGCCTAAATATACTGAATTTTATAAAAACAACCTTTATTTGAGGGAAATAACGACAAAAAAGATCGAGGCAAAAATCGCCTTTTTTCATCATTTTTCGTGGACTATAGCCCAGGATTTCAAAATGCACTTTTTTCATAAATTTGCGTTTAATAAAAACTGAGTATGTGATCCTCACAGAGGCTTCAAACTGAGCGCAAAAATACTGAATTTGATAAAAACAACCTTTATTTGAGAGAAATATCGACAAAACAGGTAGAGGCAAAAATCGCCTTTTTTCGTCATTTTTCGTGGACTATAGCCCAGGATTTCAAAATGCGCTTTTTTCAGAAAATTGCGTTTCATAAAAACTGAGTATGTGATCCTCACAGAGGCTTCAAACTGAGCGTAATATACTGAATTTTATAAAAACAACCTTTATTTGAGGGAAATATCGAGAAAAAAGATCGAGGCAAAAATCGCCTTTTTTCCATCATTTTTCGTGGACTATAGCCCAGGATTTCAAAATGCACTTTTTTCATAAATTTGCGTTTCATAAAAACTGAGTATGTGATCCTCACAGAGGCTTTAAACTGAGCGCAAATATACTGAATTCGATAAAAACAACCTTTATTTGAAGAGAAATATCGACAAAAAAGGTAGAGGCAAAAATCGCCTTTTTTCCATCATTTTTCGTGGACTATAGCCCAGGATTTCAAAATGCACTTTTTTCATAAATTTGCGTTTCATAAAAACTGAGTATGTGATCCTCACAGAGGCTTCAAGCTGAGCGCAAATATACTGAATTTGATAAAAACAACCTTTATTTGAGAGAAATATCGACAAAAAAGGTAGAGGCAAAAATCGCCTTTTTTTCATCATTTTTCGTGGACTATAGCCCAGGATTTCAAAATGCACTTTTTTCATAAATTTGCGTTTCATAAAAACTGAGTATGTGATCCTCACAGAGGCTTCAAACTGAGCGCAAATAAACTGAATTTGATAAAAACAACCTTTATTTGAGAGAAATATCAACAAAAAAGGTAGAGGCAAAATCGCCTTTTTTCCATCATTTTTCGTGGACTATAGCCCAGGATTTCAAAATGCACTTTTTTCATAAATATGCGTTTCATAAAAAGTGAGTATGTGATCCTATAAGAGGCTTCAAAATAAGTGCAAATATACTGAATTTGATAAAAACAACCTTTATTTGAGAGAAATATCGACAAAAAAGGTAGAGGCAAAAATCGCCTTTTTTTCATCATTTTCGTGGACTATAGCCCAGGATTTCAAAATGCACTTTTTTCATAAATTTGCGTTTCATAAAAACTGAGTATGTGATCCTCACAGAGGCTTCAAACTGAGCGCAAATAAACTGAATTTGATAAAAACAACCTTTATTTGAGAGAAATATCAACAAAAAAGGTAGAGGCAAAAATCGCCTTTTTTCCAGTCATTTTTCGTGGACTATAGCCCAGGATTTCAAAATGCACTTTTTTCATAAATTTGCGTTTCATAAAAAGTGGAGTATGTGATCCTATAAGAGGCTTCAAAATCAGCGCAAATATATTGAATTTGATAAAAACAACCTTTATTTGAGAGAAATATCGACAAAAAAGGTAGAGGCAAAAATCGCCTTTTTTTCATCATTTTTCGTGGACTATAGCCCAGGATTTCAAAATGCACTTTTTTCATAAATTTGCGTTTCATAAAAACTGAGTATGTGATCCTCACAGAGGCTTCAAAGTGAGCGTAAATATACTGAATTTGATAAAAACAACCTTTGTTTGAGAGAAATATCGACAAAAAAGGTAGAGGCAAAAATCGCCTTTTTTCCATCATTTTTCGTGGACTATAGCCCAGGATTTCAAAATGCACTTTTTTCATAAATTTGCGTTTCATAAAAACTGAGTATGTGATCCTGACAGAGGCTTCAAACTGAGCGCAAATATACTGAATTTTATAAAAACAACCTTTATTTGAGGGAAATATCGACAAAAAAGGTAGAGGCAAAAATCGCCTTTTTTCCATCATTTTTCGTGGACTATAGCCCAGGATTTCAAAATGCACTTTTTTCATAAATTTGCGTTTCATAAAAACTGAGTATGTGATCCTGACAGAGGCTTCAAACTGAGCGCAAATATACTGAATTTTATAAAAACAACCTTTATTTGAGGGAAATATCGACAAAAAAGATAGAGGCAAAAATCGCCTTTTTTCATCTTTTTTCGTGAACTATAGCCCAGGATTTCAAAATGCACTTTTTTCATAAATTTGCGTTTCATAAAAACTGAGTATGTGATCCTCACAGAGGCTTCAAACTGAGCGCTAATATACTGAATTTGATAAAAACAACTTTTATTTGAGAGAAATATCGACAAAAAAGGTAGAGGCAAAAATCGCCTTTTTTCCATCATTTTTCGTGGACTATAGCCCAGGATTTCAAAATGCACTTTTTTCATAAATATGCGTTTCATAAAAAGTGAGTATGTGATCCTATAAGAGGCTTCAAAATAAGTGCAAATATACTGAATTTGATAAAAACAACCTTTATTTGAGAGAAATATCGACAAAAAAGGTAGAGGCAAAAATCGCCTTTTTTTCATCATTTTTCGTGGACTATAGCCCAGGATTTCAAAATGCACTTTTTTCATAAATTTGCGTTTCATAAAAACTGAGTATGTGATCCTCACAGAGGCTTCAAAGTGAGCGTAAATATACTGAATTTGATAAAAACAACCTTTGTTTGAGAGAAATATCGACAAAAAAGGTAGAGGCAAAAATCGCCTTTTTTCCATCTTTTTTCGTGAACTATAGCCCAGGATTTCAAAATGCACTTTTTTCATAAATTTGCGTTTCATAAAAACTGAGTATGTGATCCTCACAGAGGCTTCAAACTGAGCGCAAATAAACTGAATTTGATAAAAACAACCTTTATTTGAGAGAAATATCAACAAAAAAGGTAGAGGCAAAAATCGCCTTTTTTCCATCATTTTTCGTGGACTATAGCCCAGGATTTCAAAATGCACTTTTTTCATAAATATGCGTTTCATAAAAAGTGAGTATGTGATCCTATAAGAGGCTTCAAAATAAGTGCAAATATACTGAATTTGATAAAAACAACCTTTATTTGAGAGAAATATCGACAAAAAAGGTAGAGGCAAAAATCGCCTTTTTTTCATCATTTTTCGTGGACTATAGCCCAGGATTTCAAAATGCACTTTTTTCATAAATTTGCGTTTCATAAAAACTGAGTATGTGATCCTCACAGAGGCTTCAAAGTGAGCGTAAATATACTGAATTTGATAAAAACAACCTTTGTTTGAGAGAAATATCGACAAAAAAGGTAGAGGCAAAAATCGCCTTTTTTCCATCATTTTTCGTGGACTATAGCCCAGGATTTCAAAATGCACTTTTTTCATAAATTTGCGTTTCATAAAAACTGAGTATGTGATCCTCACAGAGGCTTCAAACTGAGCGCAAATAAACTGAATTTGATAAAAACAACCTTTATTTGAGAGAAATATCAACAAAAAAGGTAGAGGCAAAAATCGCCTTTTTTCCATCATTTTTCGTGGACTATAGCCCAGGATTTCAAAATGCACTTTTTTCATAAATTTGCGTTTCATAAAAAGTGAGTATGTGATCCTATAAGAGGCTTCAAAATCAGCGCAAATATATTGAATTTGATAAAAACAACCTTTATTTGAGAGAAATATCGACAAAAAAGGTAGAGGCAAAAATCGCCTTTTTTCCATCTTTTTTCGTGAACTATAGCCCAGGATTTCAAAATGCACTTTTTTCATAAATTTGCGTTTCATAAAAACTGAGTATGTGATCCTCACAGAGGCTTCAAACTGAGCGCAAATAAACTGAATTTGATAAAAACAACCTTTATTTGAGAGAAATATCAACAAAAAAGGTAGAGGCAAAAATCGCCTTTTTTCCATCATTTTTCGTGGACTATAGCCCAGGATTTCAAAATGCACTTTTTTCATAAATATGCGTTTCATAAAAAGTGAGTATGTGATCCTATAAGAGGCTTCAAAATAAGTGCAAATATACTGAATTTGATAAAAACAACCTTTATTTGAGAGAAATATCGACAAAAAAGGTAGAGGCAAAAATCGCCTTTTTTTCATCATTTTTCGTGGACTATAGCCCAGGATTTCAAAATGCACTTTTTTCATAAATTTGCGTTTCATAAAAACTGAGTATGTGATCCTCACAGAGGCTTCAAAGTGAGCGTAAATATACTGAATTTGATAAAAACAACCTTTGTTTGAGAGAAATATCGACAAAAAAGGTTGAGGCAAAAATCGCCTTTTTTCCATCATTTTTCGTGGACTATAGCCCAGGATTTCAAAATGCACTTTTTTCATAAATTTGCGTTTCATAAAAACTGAGTATGTGATCCTGACAGAGGCTTCAAACTGAGCGCAAATATACTGAATTTTATAAAAACAACCTTTATTTGAGGGAAATATCGACAAAAAAGGTAGAGGCAAAAATCGCCTTTTTTCCATCATTTTTCGTGGACTATAGCCCAGGATTTCAAAATGCACTTTTTTCATAAATTTGCGTTTCATAAAAACTGAGTATGTGATCCTGACAGAGGCTTCAAACTGAGCGCAAATATACTGAATTTTATAAAAACAACCTTTATTTGAGGGAAATATCGACAAAATAGATGGAGGCAAAAATCGCCTTTTTTTATCTTTTTTCGTGGACTATAGCCCAGGATTTCAAAATGCGCTTTTTTCAGAAATTTTCGTTTCATAAAAACTGAGTATGTGATCCTGACAGAGGCTTCAAACTGAGCGCAAATATACTGAATTTTATAAAAACAACCTTTATTTGAGGGAAATATCGACAAAAAAGATAGAGGCAAAAATCGCCTTTTTTCATCTTTTTTCGTGAACTATAGCCCAGGATTTCAAAATGCACTTTTTTCATAAATTTGCGTTTCATAAAAACTGAGTATGTGATCCTCACAGAGGCTTCAAACTGAGCGCTAATATACTGAATTTGATAAAAACAACTTTTATTTGAGAGAAATATCGACAAAAAAGGTAGAGGCAAAAATCGCCTTTTTTCCATCATTTTTCGTGGACTATAGCCCAGGATTTCAAAATGCACTTTTTTCATAAATTTGCGTTTCATAAAAACTGAGTATGTGATCCTCACAGAGGCTTCAAACTGAGCGCAAATAAACTGAATTTGATAAAAACAACCTTTATTTGAGAGAAATATCAACAAAAAAGGTAGAGGCAAAAATCGCCTTTTTTCCATCATTTTTCGTGGACTATAGCCCAGGATTTCAAAATGCACTTTTTTCATAAATTTGCGTTTCATAAAAACTGAGTATGTGATCCTCTCAGAGGCTTCAAAACAAGCGCAAATATACTGAATTTTATAAAAACAACCTTTATTTGAGGGAAATATCGAGAAAAAAGATCGAGGCAAAAATCGCCTTTTTTCATCATTTTTCGTGGACTATAGCCCAGGATTTCAAAATGCACTTTTTTCATAAATTTGCGTTTCATAAAAACTGAGTATGTGATCCTCTCAGAGGCTTCAAAACAAGCGCAAATATACTGAATTTTATAAAAACAACCTTTATTTGAGAGAAATATCGACAAAAAAGGTAGAGGCAAAAATCGCCTTTTTTGCATCATTTTTCGTGGACTATAGCCCAGGATTTCAAAATGCACTTTTTTCATAAATTTGCGTTTAATAAAAACTGACTATGTGATCCTCACAGAGGCTTCAAAGTGAGCGTAAATATACTGAATTTGATAAAAACAACCTTTATTTGAGAGAAATATCGACAAAAAAGGTAGAGGCAAAAATCGCCTTTTTTTTATAATTTTTCATGGACTATAGCCCAGGATTTCAAAATGCACTTTTTTCATAAATTTGCGTTTCATAAAAACTGAGTATGTGATCCTCACAGAGGCTTCAAAGTGAGCGTAAATATACTGAATTTGATAAAAACAACCTTTATTTGAGAGAAATATCGACAAAAAAGGTAGAGGCAAAAATCGCCTTTTTTTCATCATTTTTCGTGGACTATAGCCCAGGATTTCAAAATGCACTTTTTTCATAAGTTTGCGTTTCATAAAAACTGATTATGTGATCCTCACCGAGGCTTCAAAATAAGCGCAAATAATCTGAATTTTATAAAAACAACCTTTATTTGAGTGAAATATCGACAAAAAAGTTAGAGGCAAAAATCGCCTTTTTTTCATCATTTTTCGTGGACTATAGCCCAGGATTTCAAAATGCACTTTTTTCATAAGTTTGCGTTTCATAAAAACTGAGTATGTGATCCTCACAGAGGCTTCAAACTGAGCGCAAATAAACTGAATTTGATAAAAACAACCTTTATTTGAGAGAAATATCGACAAAAATGGTAGAGGCAAAAATCGCCTTTTTTTCATAATTTTTCGTGGACTATAGCCCAGGATTTCAAAATAAAAACAACCTTTATTTGAGAGAAATATCGACAAAAAAGGTAGAGGCAAAAATCGCCTTTTTTCGTCATTTTTCGTGGACTATAGCCCAGGATTTCAAAATGCGTTTTTTTCAGAAAATTGCGTTTCATAAAAACTGAGTATGTGATCCTCACAGAGGCTTCAAACTGAGCGTAAATATACTGAATTTGATAAAAACAACCTTTATTTGAGGGAAATATCGACAAAAAAGGTAGAGGCAAAAATCGCCTTTTTTTCATAATTTTTCGTGGACTATAGCCCAGGATTTCAAAATGCACTTTTTTCATAAATTTGCGTTTCATAAAAACTGAGTATGTGATCCTCACAGAGGCTTCAAAGTGAGCGTAAATATACTGAATTTGATAAAAACAACCTTTATTTGAGAGAAATATCGACAAAAAAGGTAGAGGCAAAAATCGCCTTTTTTTCATCATTTTTCGTGGACTATAGCCCAGGATTTCAAAATGCACTTTTTTCATAAGTTTGCGTTTCATAAAAACTGATTATGTGATCCTCACCGAGGCTTCAAAATAAGCGCAAATAATCTGAATTTTATAAAAACAACCTTTATTTGAGAGAAATATCGACAAAAAAGGTAGAGGCAAAAATCGCCTTTTTTCATCATTTTTCGTGGACTATAGCCCAGGATTTCAAAATGAACTTTTTTTGCGATTTTGTGTTTCATAAAAACTGAGTATGTGATCCTTACAGAGGCTTCAAAATAAGCGCAAATATACTGAATTTGATAAAAACAACCTTTATTTGAGAGAAATATCAACAAAAAAGGTAGAGGCAAAAATCGCCTTTTTTTCATAATTTTTCGTGGACTATAGCCCAGGATTTCAAAATGCACTTTTTTCATAAATTTGCGTTTAATAAAAACTGACTATGTGATCCTCACAGAGGCTTCGAGCTGAGCGCAAATATACTGAATTTGATAAAAACAACCTTTATTTGAGAGAAATATCGACAAAAAAGGTAGAGGCAAAAATCGCCTTTTTTCATCATTTTTCGTGGACTATAGCCCAGGATTTCAAAATGAACTTTTTTTGCGATTTTGTGTTTCATAAAAACTGAGTATGTGATCCTTACAGAGGCTTCAAAATAAGCGCAAATATACTGAATTTGATAAAAACAACCTTTATTTGAGAGAAATATCAACAAAAAAGGTAGAGGCAAAAATCGCCTTTTTTTCATCATTTTTCGTGGAAATAAGGATTTCAAAATGCACTTTTTTCATAAATTTGCGTTTCATAAAAACTGAGTATGTGATCCTCACAGAGGCTTCAAAGTGAGCGTAAATATACTGAATTTGATAAAAACAACCTTTGTTTGAGAGAAATATCGACAAAAAAGGTAGAGGCAAAAATCGCCTTTTTTTCATCATTTTTCGTGGACTATAGCCCAGGATTTCAAAATGCACTTTTTTCATAAATTTGCGTTTCATAAAAACTGAGTATGTGATCCTCACAGAGGCTTCAAAATAAGCGCAAATATACTGAATTTGATAAAAACAACCTTTATTTGAGAGAAATATCGACAAAAAAGTTAGAGGCAAAAATCGCCTTTTTTTCATCATTTTTCGTGGACTATAGCCAAGGATTTCAAAATGCACTTTTTTCATAAATTTGCGTTTCATAAAAACTGAGTATGTCATCCTCACAGAGGCTTCAAACTGAGTGCAAATATACTGAATTTGATAAAAACAACCTTTATTTGAGAGAAATATCGAGAAAAAAGATAGAGGCAAACATTTTTCCGAAGCAGGGTGGTTCCAGCTTCTTCCTACCTTATATTATATCATAAAGTTTGTGATGCACCACTCTGTAGAGCTTCACTGACAATGATCGGATTAGATGGAGGCACGAAATCATTCTTCATTGGCTTTTTGGATGGGTTCATTAGCAGACAACCAAAGGCAACAATAAATAGAAAAATACTTAAGACAGTGGATAACACCAACTTGGGTTGGAAATTCTTCGAAAACTCCCGCAGGCTATCCTACTCATGGTTTTCTCAGACAAATATTTTCAGAATCTGGACCTTGTATATCATAACCATTTGTAAATGAGATTTGGGTTATTTGTCACTGTTTCATGAATCCACAATCAAGCCTTGAATAAACTCCAATTGGTTGACTTGAAATTGTGCTCTTTTTAATACAGACTCTTGAAGAAGATTACGACTATGTTTACTTATCATTTGGAGGGATTTTTTTCTGGAACGCAGCGCAATGTTAACATATTTCAATTTAGAACTTGAAATCTCTAATTCATTGAAAAGCTTTTTGGGTGTTTTAAAGAGGAAAAAATACTGCGAAAAAAAACTGGTCCGCAGGATGCAAAGGAAAACCTCGATTATTCAGGGCATGCTACATGCAGCGGAACATGCACTAAAGTGCCCTCAAGAAAATTGTTGTTGTGTTCTATTTACACGAGCACTTCCACAGTGCCTTGGAGTGGTTGTTGTGTTTTGTATTCTCGACTCGTAGGGATTTTTCGTCCACCGTGTTTCCGTTTTGGGAAAGTGCACCGTATTTCTTTCACTTCCGATGTTGTTATGGTTCATACATTTTTTAAGAAGCCTTTTGCAGACGAAGAGGTTGTGGCCAAGCATGCGGCATCAGGACATGGATGTTTTGCATTTAAAAGACGAACTTGTTTTGTGATCCATACACAAAATTGCACTTATTTTTTTTTTCAAATTGTTTGTTATTAAGTAGAAATGGATAATTCAAATCATTGTATGATTTAAATGTACATAAATGGCATTTGAATAAGAATTTGTTCGTTCATTGTTCAAAATTTTTTTAGCTACCAACTCATTTTTATAAATGAATAGAAATTCTGGGTGCCACAATTTACTCCCTCTCAAGCGGTAGGGATTTCTCTTTTAATGCGAGAATAAGGAGGAGAATTGAATGATTGTGTAGTAGTTTGAAATTCAGATGCATTTTGGCTTTGACGGTGAATTTGACATCAACTTATTTGCATTCGTTCGATTCGAAGTATTTTATTCGACATAAGTTGGTATACTTGAAATTCGTGCTTTTCAATATTGGTTTGCAACATACTGCTGTCAGGGAGCCAATGACAGATTATCTACACAACATTTTTGACAACACAAACTGAGAATTCTATTAGCTGATACAGCAACCACTATAGCAAGGACACCGATTACGTAAGACTACCATCGCAGTTCAACGAGAACAAGTTTTTTTTTCAGTTTCCGCACATTGGACCATTGATAAAAAAAATAGGGTTTTAGGTCCCTTAAATCAAGCATGCTTCCGAACAAAAAAAAAAGGAAAACTTTCGACAGCAGGTATACACGGAAAATGGAAGCAATCTAAGGGGCCAACTTTTTTGGGGTCCGCCGCAGAAAGTTGGTGGGAGTTTCACTGAAACACAAAGTAGAAAACAGTGTAGTGCAGTTTCTCACCGACTCTCAATGCTGCACACTTTTTAAAACAACAGTTGTCAGTTGTTCATTTTTTTTTTACAATTTATTGAGTCACATTCGCTTTGATTTAATAAAAAAAAGCAATTCAGAACTTTCTGCTTTTGTTTTTAAACCAAAAAAATTCACAAACTCATCAGTGCACAAAAATCTTTTTAAAAAACAAAAAAAAAACAATCAAAACCGAAACTCACTCAAACAACAAATATCGATCAACGCCTATAAGCAGCAATCATTTTTCAATTTTTGTTATTTTTTTTGTAAACCGCATCGCAAAATTTAAATTTATCACCCGCGCGAATACTTTCGGTTAAAATTACAAACCCAAAAGAAAAAACAAATACAAAATCGATTTATTTATTTTTCGTATGCAATGCTTTTGTATCGCTTCGAGTGCAATTTTGCTAAACTTTGGCGTACTGAATGCGGCTGATAGGAAAAAAACGCTTAATGTCCGTCGGCAATGGCTAACAAACAATACTCGTACATGCGTTCACAACTAGATTAAAAAAAATTCTCAATGACCCGAGATAAATTCAAAATACCAGACAGTTAGTGAACCATAAAATAGATTTTCGTAAAACTCACTGAGGTTTTTTTTTAAGCTTTTTTTTTGTTTTTCATTTCGTAATTTCTTATTGTTTTTTTGGAGAATTTTGCCAGTGGCAATTGGTATGTGCAAACGAAGTGTATGTGGTGATTTTTCGAGTGAGAAAAGTGTTCAAGAAAGAACAAAATATTGGTCTGCACGTGGCGAAAGAGATCTGAGATGTTTTCATAATGAAATTAAGTGAACGCAGTGTTTCTTTGATTCAAGAAATTAGCGAATTATTTGAAGAGGTTGAAGTTTTCGGATCAAGGAATCTGAATATATCAGTTTGGCTTCAAATATAAAGGTTTAAAAAATACTAGCAAAAACACTTTGTCAAAACGTTTTTGATTCAATAAGAAAGCCCTGGAATCGATGATTTCATCGCAAACCTCGTATAGCACGATTTAGCAACTCTGATGCTTACTCGGGAATAGATTTTTTGGTTACAGGAAAATAAATGAAATGCCTAAGAAAAATCTTGGCTTAATGATGACTGTCTTCTCGGGATAATATAGCACAACCGTTTCCAGTTCTGTGGAGTTTGTTACCCCCACAAAAAGGCCAATTAACATGTCGATTTCTTGCGACGATGCTCATGCCAAATGTCTGTCCAAAAAGCATAATAGCTTGACCCGCTGTTTGGTATAATGCACCGTCATATCAGTCGTCACGGAGTTCCGCAAGGAAGTCACCTAGGACCGTTGCTGTTTTCTTAAATATTAAAAATCGACAGATAGTAAAAAGAGTCCAGTGCAAGATGTTCATATAGCCTAGTTTACGATCTTCGTGGTAACACAGGTAATCCGCCTAAATTGAGGTTGCTAAATTTTCGCAAAAAAACACCAGAAGGAAACTCCTCATATGACGTTTGTACGTCTAAATGAGAGCACTCTCAAAAAACATGGTACATCGCTGCTCCAAAGGTTCCAAGACCGAACCAATGTTCTTTTGGTTAAAAATTGTATTTACAAAGGAGAACAGTAAATTCAAATTTATAAGAAGGAACCGAAAAGGCTCATTTCGGCCAGGTAGGTGGCATCGATATATTAAAATTTCATTTATTAGTAGGAACCGTTCAAGATAATGTATAGTCTAGGTTCTGGAAGGCATGTAGCATCCTTTCTAAATATCTTAAAAACAACCTTTAAGTACGACTAAAAATGACTCTAATTTTCACTTTTGAGGTAGCGAATTCCATTTAGAAAAGAATAAAACTCAAACAGAAATGAAGACGCAAAACCATGACTCTATAAGTTTTAAATCACAAAAAATCAAATAATAAAAACAAGCCGAAAGTACAATAATTTCAAACCGCACGACCCACATTCACCACATTCTTAGTTTTCAAAGTGCGAAAATCAAGAAAAATCCAATCAATCTCGGTCAGAGAACAGGTAAAAAACACTCTCGCTATAATAAGAAGAGGAACACGTAGTTCTTCAATATTTTTAGACGCACACATGCTGCTTGGAATTGAATTTGAAAATAAGTCTTATCTTGTATGTGGTATTCGATTCTGGAACACCTGTCAATCATCAGGTATCAATTGGATTCCAAGTGGTTTGCTTATTTTTTTTTTGACAGGGAAAAAGGAACAATTTTTTTGTTATTCTATTTTTTGCATCATTGTAGCTTTTGAAGAAGAAAAAAAAATTTCGAGAAATGTTTTCGAATCGAAACACCTGTACGCTGTGGTGTCATAAAAAGGAGGACGTATTTGTTTCGGAATAATTTCTACTTTGAGAGACGTACTTTTTGTTACGTTTTGTAGTGGGTTGTTTTATTGAGATGAGAAAGATATAACCTCGGCAGAAAATTGGGGACGTATGTTACTGTGTTTGAGCTGTATATGTTCCATGTGGAGTTCCGCAAGAAGGTTACTTAGAACCCTAATTTTTTTTTAAATATATACAAACAGCATATAGTATTATCTGAGCTGCAATATTGTGAGTTTTATCTATACTAACCTATGTATACTATGTACGTGTATGAGCAACTGCTTCCAACGAGGAAATAACCCCTTACGATGGTGGTACTACGTAAAAAGATGTGGATGCAAAGCACATCACCCTTCCTCTTTGCAGTTTTTATTTACGAGGAAAAGAAGATAGAATCAGATACAAATTGTTTCGACTACATAGTGTTCGATTTGATTTGGATTGAAGATTGGGGAGTTGTTTCTGGCATGACCATATTTTTTTCGTTTTTTTTTATTCTATTCTTGTCATTGTTTTTGTAATGTAAACAGAATTCGAATTTGAACCTTTTAGATTGGAATTTCACCAAACAAGATAAACGAACGTGAGGTTCTCAGATTTTATTGTTTTGATTATTCTTATGGTATCATACAATAGTTCAAGAGCTGAATTGCAGCGCAGTGTTAGGGTGAAAAGTAACAACCATGACACGGTATGTATGATTTTTATTCTGCGAAAATTGGTGGGGGTAATATTTGGATTGGGGAATGTTCTTACCATGTAAAAAGCATCTTTTTGTTGTTTACCTGAAAAAGAAAGGAAAAACAACGAATTTTTAATTTTTTTTTAGAAGTAGAAAAATGTTGAAAAGAAAATTGCTGATTTGAAATATCAACAGCAATTTTAATCGTTTTTTTTTTGTTTTTGAATGCGTGAATTTGAAACTCAAACATATTTAAATTTCTATTGAATAGCTCCACTTTTTCGGGAATTAAAATACATATATGTTGACTCAAAGGTAAGTAAACTCAATTTTGGAGTTGTCCTTTACTTAAAAACGGAACAAAAACAACGTCAAGCGAAATACTGTTGCAGGAAAAAACTATGGGCCAGCCGTGCAGTTGCAAGAAAAAATATTTTGATGCTGGACGTCAGGATCTATTCGCACAGGTTTTTAGGGAATTTTATAAGCTGGGAGAAAAAGAAAAACAAGATGCATATTTGTGTGGATAAATGAGGCAAACACATTTAGAGGCGACGATCTGGGAGTGGAAATTAAAACCAGAAATGTCGCAAGAAATAACTTAAATTAAATGTTAATGTAACAGTTAATTTAAAAACCAATATGGTTCAGTTCATGGAGTATTGTTTGTGTAAAATATTGATAGCCACATTCACAAAACGATCTTCACACTGCAGTCCAGATAAAGAATCGAAGTACTTATCTTCCGACTTAAATGTGAGAAGTTGAGTTTATATTTGAAAAGTTTTAGCCTGACGTTTTTGCATTGATGTGTGAAGAACTAAGTCATCCAAAGCCAACATTACGATTTTACAGGGAATATTTAATGACCAATTTCAATCGTTCAGATACTTGTCAAACGCGCGATAGTTCTAAAAAAAGCAGCTGATTATGAGGAAGAATGACGAACGACACGCTCAAGATTTCGCAAGACCTTCATGATAATCTACGCAAAAAAAGCTCTTTGTACTAAGAAGATGCACGTTGATTTCCAACAAAAAATTTTCCAATTCTTTTAATACCATCGATTGAAGTTTGTTTCACAAAAGATAGCAGTTGGTCCACAATATATTTTTAATATTGCTCAATGTAGCAATGTAGTATAAAAAAGCCGCGTGTACATGTATGATGAGACAACCAGAAAAAAAGGTCCCAATATAGTCATCAGCTTCTTGCAACATTTAATCAAAAACTTTTTGATTTAAAAAGTTATAAGCTATTAAAAAGTTATACTTTTTTGTCTGATAACTGCGGTACTCAAAATAAAAACAACACACTCGTCCAATATTTTCATGCTTGTGTAAAATACCAAAATAAATGCCTTATCGAACATCACTTACAAGAAGATGGGTGATGGAAAGACCAAAAAGACGAGTAGAACGTGATATCGGTGAGCAAGCAGGATATATTAAATTATTAAACTGGATTGGTTCTATATTTAAAAAAAAATGTGAACAACAAATGCAAAATAAAATGGTAAGTTCAAAGTACCGAAGATTTTATTTCAAAAAAGAAGCAAATATTGCAAGCATTTCAGCTTATATAAATCACCATGGGCTATTTAAAAAAGCAAACCTGCAAGTTAACCCTTCAAAGTCAACAGTATTGTATGCATATAAAGTTCCCTAAGCCCGAAATAATGTCAGAATGTTATCTCCTTGGCCAAAAAGAAAGTTCTACCGACGGATATGCCCTTCTCCAATAGTTAAGCATTGCAGAAGTGATTTTAAGATGCTGAAAATTCAGACTACGAAGCTGAAAATGAAGCTCTCACTTTAATTTCAACAAAAACGGTGCAAAAACCGAACAAGTTCAAAAATATGAATCCTTTTTAAAAAAAAATTATTGAAATGCTTAAAAACTTAATAAGATTTGTTTTAATGTAAATTTTCAAATATAAATTCATATTTATCGAATATTTTGTAATTTTTCGATTATTCCAGTGGCCAATGGGACGCAGAATATGATGTCGACTTATTTGCATTCATTTAATTCGCAGATTTTTTTCGTTATAAGTTGATATACTAAAAAGTATAGCATTTGAGTTTTGAAAGATTGGTTCATCACAGTGTATTGCTTTCACAATAAAGTCAATGAGATTATCTTCACAACCAATTATTTTTGACGAAAGGTCGATAAAGAAATCTACAGCTAGGCTGGCCAGTTGGTCAGACTATGATTGTTGGTCGCCAACTCCGCCGCTTAGATTCGAAACAAGATAAAAGTAAACGATTTATTCAACAAAACGCTGGGCCTATTTATTAATGAATTTTCAAGGCAGACCCATAAGAGCACTTGATGCTAAACAGGATGCTTAGAAAGCAGCACCGTAAAGCCTTTAAAAAGAATAAATGTACAAAAATAATTTATGCTACAAAAATATGCACAACAACAAGAAGGACGAATAATCCTCGCGAGCAAAGGGCTTAAAGATCAGTATATCCAAACAACAGGTAAAATGAATACGCAAGTGTTTAAGAACACGGGCAGTAGCACAACACCAATCGATGCTGAGCATGTGGAAGAATCAATTCGACCATGACACATCCCGACGTCAATTAATTTAAAGCAGTGATTGCTAAAATTTTTGGATTAACTTGCTGTGGCGTTTTTCAGATTAGCTGGAAACGACCCGGGCAGACGCATACACCAAATTATATCCAAAGCAAACTGAGATGAAAGTTTACCCTTTTGACTAATCTGTACCTCGTTTGGTCAGTTCTTAAGAAAGGAAAGAGGAGGAGGTCATCTTAAGATCAACTTTAAGTTTGTTTCTAATATACTGAGTGATCTCAAAGCCCCTTGCCAACAACCATATTGGTTCATATCAGAGTGGATTTAGGTCAGTAAATTGATACCGACAAACTGTTCATCAATTTTTAGGGCCTGATGACTGAATTTGTTGAGAGGAGCTGAATAAAACCATGCCACGCAGGATAAATACTCGTTGCTTTGTTGATGCCTAAAGAAGTTCACTCGTGCAAACTACTCTTTCCGCCGGCCAATAGGGCAAATGAGTATTAAATCTCAATCTCGGCCTACCAAATTGACATTATTCAGGGCCCAAATGGTTTCTGTTGTGCTTTACGGCACAAAAACATGAACTTTATCTAAGGCGGTATGCCCTTGGTTGATTTAGGAGAAAAATCCTTCGGATGTTTTTTTATTATCTTTGTGATGGAGCAGGCGACAAGCACACGTACAACAGAAGAACATTAAAGCTTCGGCTTCAAGCGGCTTCAATTCCATATCAGAAGAAGAGGAAGACCTTACTATCGTAGGTGCCTTCAAGCACGCAATTAGAATAAGCTAGAAAAAGATCGAGTAGGATGGAGAGACTGGTACTGTAGACCTAAGGAAGTAAGTAAGTAAGTAAAAATGACTACATTATTTTCTGATTAAACTCAAGCAATATTAAATTTAAAACTTTTTTGTAACGAAGCATAACAAATGGCAGCATCAATTCAGGTCACAGAGCACCCATAAGGCTCAAGTGTTTTCAGTCCATTGCCTTCCTAATACATAAATATATCCTGTCATACACAATTGCTCTTGTTTAAAAAAAACATTAGCATCTTTGAAGACTTATAGGCCATAGCTGACTTTTAAACAGAAAAACCATTAACACAGTGATTAAATATCATCATATGAGAAAACAAAAATTGAATATTCGAAAACAATTTTTCAAAACAATCGTACAAAGTGGAAGTTTTGGCACCGCCTCCCTCCACTTCCTCACTTTTTATTTTTCTGTTTTCGCATTCTAAATGCGATCTGAAAAACGAGAGTGATTTAGCCGCGCGGAAATATTAATGTACTACATTTTTATTGTGTAAACAAAGCATACTCGTTGTAGAAGAAATATTGATTTACTCAGGGGTTTGTAGTCTTTCAGCGGCAGCGACATCCGTGAGCATTGACAAGCTGTGTAGATTTACATGTGTTCCGGAATACGTCTAAACGAGACGATGATTCGTCTTACTCGAATTTCTATTGAACTAAATAAAAGTTTTCCAGCGGGTACAAGTATGTGAATCTGTTTCACGAGGTCGATTCTTGTTTGACTTAATTTTTTTAATTTAACTAGCCGGTAATGGCGAGGAAAACAACAAACAAATATTTTTAGAATTTCTATTTTGAATTACAATATTCTGTGATGTTATTATTACATTTCCTGCCAAGTTCTCATTGAAAGCGATGATGCGAGAGTCATTGAAACTATCAATGTTTCCATTAATTCTGATTTACGTAGTGTTGTTTTAAACAGCGCTGATTTTAAAAGAAAATATTTGTTTTTGATGTCTACGAATTTTATCCTTTAGCGGGGATTCAGGAAGTGTGCTGGAAAATACAGTACGAAGTCTATCGATCACAAGCCGATAAACAATGTGTACGCTTATGTCCTTTTGCTCAGTGACCATTACAATCAATAATATATGGCGATGATGACGTGTGCGTACAGAAGAAGAAGGCAATAGCAAGGAAAGAGTACAAAGATAGACCAAGGGAAAGATGAATTCGAAAATCGAACTGAAAAAGAGGTTCTCCGTATTTGGCAAGGAAAACCTGCCAGCGA
Organism: Orthonevra nobilis; assembly: GCA_963555765.1. Taxonomy (NCBI): domain Eukaryota; kingdom Metazoa; phylum Arthropoda; class Insecta; order Diptera; family Syrphidae; genus Orthonevra; species Orthonevra nobilis. Next base: position 11,808,676 of record OY743227.1, on the reverse strand, counting down.
TCCACAGACAATTTTGGACGTATTCGAATAGCCTTCTCAAACCAACTTTTCAGTTCTGATTGTGAAAGAAAATAGTGTCACAATAAACATCCGGTCATCCAGCATGTATGGGAGGACGAAAAATGGCTGATAACTGGAATATCAGCTTCATCGGTTCCATGTGTGGACCAGGTCGGCAAGACCAATTTCAAGCTTATACTCATCCACTCATTCATCGCCTTCAAAGCCGCATATGACTGCTTTCAAAGCACTGAATTATGGGGGGAGTAAAGTTCATTCGTACGAAAAAAGGCATGTTTTTGTGAATTTTTTGTGACGACGCAGTTAAAATCTCTTCACTAATAGAACATTAAAGTATGACATTTGAAGAAAATTGTATAAAGCTTTCACGAAGAAATATTAAAAACACGGCAATGGCAGCAGTTATTTCGACGTGTCTCGGGAAAAAGTAGAATTGCGATGACCTTCATACCTTGGTGCTGGATCATCTGAAATCAAAAAATCAAAGTTCATTCGTAAGGTAATATTTTTGACCAAGTAATGTTGAGAGGGTTTTCGAAATTTTATTTTTTTCACTTTTTTGGAACACTCTGTAGTGAAAAACATGATTTATTTTTTTTGGGGAAAAATTGGTTAATTTATTATTGTAGTATAAAAAATATTCATAAATTTGAAAAAAAAAACTCTCCAGCGTTGCTTCGTTTATCATGTACCGAAATAGTGTTCAAAATTTCAAAAGGATTGGTTCAGTAGTTTTGGAGTTATGAGGCACACCAATTTCGAAAACGTGAGTTTTGGGGAAAACGCTTTACACTTAAAAACGATCATCCGGCAGGTATAAAAATCTTGCAACTTCATCAATATTTGCTCCAATCGACTTGACATTTTAACACAATATTCTTGAAATATTATGCAACCAATTAAGTAAATAAAAAAAAAATAATATCGTAGCCCACCCTTATGAAAGCGATAGTCGGGATCCTAGAACACTGAATCAAAACAAGCCATCAAGAAACTGCAAGGAACCAGCTTGAACAAAGGCATAAGAAACTCAGAAAAAGAGAAACTCTTGGGACCTTCGATCGCCAAAGATCACTATCATTGCTTTAAGCCAGGTCCTTTTGGATGACGACAAAATTCAACGCATACTGCGACAGCATTGTGTAAGGACTTTTAAAATACAAATTTCCCTCGCTTTGCTTCTCAAAAGCAGTTCTCACTTATCAAATTAGTTAGGGAGGTGGTCAAGTATTCGAAAAATGAAAAACGTTCGCTTCGATGAGATTTATGAAAACGCAAAACTAAGAACTAGGTTCAACTCAGAGTTTCCAATTTGCTCTACCCCAAGGGAGTGCACTGAGTCCTTTTCTATTAATTGTTGTCCTTGAATACTAGGTGAAAGACTCCAAGTTTGTCGATCGGTTGTGAGGGAACTTGGTCGGAAAACACTCAAGGACAATGTACAAAAAAGATGCTGTGAAATAAATCTTCATCAAATGACTCGAGGAAGCCTTCATATCAAGCAACCCATCTTGACAAATATGGGGCGTATCCAATTCAGTTAGGACTCACATGTCAACCATTGTTCCAATGCTATCATCGCTTGAAAAAAAGAGGCACACATATGAAAATCTTGATCACAAAAATGCAGCAACATTTGATAAGCCTCATTGATGAAGTGACATGAACCTGAGAAGCCTGGCTAGAGGCGGTTGAAAGTATTGACGCAGTGGCACGGGAGGCATTTGATCCAAACTACGAACACGTCTGTTCTATTTTTATTCAAAAGTGTGTCGTTTTGCAGATAATTTTGGAAGACTAATTAAATAAGTTGTAAATCACCGCTGACAACAGGCGTAAAATTTGCTACTGGTGAAGATAGAAATAAGGATAAAATGATTTATTCTCGTCCTCGATTAAACCAACATGTAAACTTGTTTAACTCCAATTATTCAGAGGATTCACAGAAATAAAGCGAAAATACTTGGGATTCGTCGAGTCGCAACTTCTCATAAAAGAACTAAAATGTCGGTTCGGTAAATATGACTTATCTAACCAGTTGAATTCAAATTCGTATTCTAATTTCAATAAGCCTGAATCACAATTGGCCGTATTTTTCTTTTATCAAATTCCAAACAAAGACATACCTGAATAACAAATGTCCCTCTTTTTACTTGTCGGTCTTTCCATCCGAACGACGACGCTTACATTAGTTCTAAATGTAAAATCATGTATTATTATTCTTGAGAGAATTTTTCCAGCATACCGCTATTTGATAACCTCCCATAGAAAATATTTTTACCCTCGCGAGCAAGCATTCTGTGCACATCCATTCATAGGATGGAATTAATGTCAAATCATTTATTTCCAACAAAATGTTTGAGAATTTCTTGCAGAGTATTTTTCATTTCTCCAAAGACAACCATGCGACGATGGCGATGGTGACCCTAGCCCCCATTAAACCAGCAAGCATGAGAAGTTGTCATAAACTTTTGAAACATAGTCCTCGACGATCCTCCCGCTGGTTGCTGTAGACCAAGTCTTCCTCGTCATCGTCCACGAGGGTTGGGGTGGGTACCTCAATGAAATTTGTTGTCATGCAAATGTTCCCTGAAAAGTTTTTTTGTATTTTTAAAATAAAATACAAGAAGTCCACGCTGGAAGAGCACAACTGTTAAAGAACAACTGTTGTCATTTGTTTTCCAGAAACTTCTTCAAATGCGCATTGTTGCGAAATAATTGGAATAAGCGGAAACGCACATTAAAAGTTGAGCGTTAACCACCTTTTGAAAATTTTAAAAATTATCTTCAGATTCAATCTAGTTGAAGAAGAGTCTTTTATTCTTACACCGAGCTTATTGCTCGAAAAATCATTTTGTATGCGTTCTTCAATTTAAGGTTATTTTAAATTCAGCCCTCATATGTGCGGCTTAACGTCGTTATGTATTTTTTTTATTTTTTTGCTTTGCTGTTGCTCTGAATCGAATGGAATTATCCTTTCAAGGACATGTTGACATTGATGAAATTGGTTTAGAAATGAGAGCTTATAGGATCATTAGGTTGGAGTGACTTTAATTCCAAAACGATGATTAATGTTTTTCCTTGAAAGCTAAAATCAATAAAATCGTCCAAATGAGGAAATGACATGGCGACGCGTCATGGAACCCATGAAAAATGTGCAACAGTTCCTTTTTTTTTTAATACAAAATGAAAGTTTTGAGACCATTTCAAAACTTGTTAGAATCTCGCACAGACATAAAACCAAAATAGTTATTTACGGTTCTGAACGTGAGAAAACAAAAATAATTAAGATTTTCAAAGAACAAAAGTTTCCGTATTTTATTTTTCAAAACCGTCACAAAAAAATCGTACCATTTTCCGATGATGATCTGGAGTTTTTTCCTTATTTTGGTCAAATTTTATCACATTTAGATAAGGAACTCGGTGATAAAATTGACTGCTCATAGACTATATTCAGAATGCAAACTGCAGTCTGTTAAAAAAATAAAAAAGTAGCCAAGTGAGAGTTGACTCCCACATGAAGGGTTCCGCGCCTACGCAACATTGTGTTTGATTAATTTTAGACTTTTCATAGCATCGACCACAAGTATGCAAGATTAAGCTAGATAAAGAAAAGCTCGACATCGGTTTACTTTTAATTCCAATAAGAACAAGAACTATCAGATGGGAAATCAAAAAGAATATTATTTAATGCAGGCTTCCTGCAGAAATGTGTGATTTGTGATTCTGACATTTTTTTGACAAATTCATGCGAGGAATTCATCTATAACCGAGAGAGAATACGTTCGGAACTCATTGATGAATGTCAAAATATAGTGTTAAAGTTACGTTCAAGAAATTGCTCTAAAGAAAAGTATAAAAATAATAAAAAATATATGTAAGTTTTCAATATCTTTGTGTACCTTAAATGCGTAATCAGCACACAAAATGTCATTCAGTGTTTACATTTTTCTTTATTTTTCAACCCTCTGTTTAAAGTGAATTATTGAAACGCTGGGACAGTCCAAACTCAAGCACACATCAAAATCACTTGAAATACTTTTTTTAATAAATTATTTAAAAAAATGACATTGTAATTAATTTTTTTCGGATCGCGAAAATACCGCCACGAAAGTAAAGCACGTATGCATGGATGTGACACTTAGTTTGGTTGGAAAGAAACATGTTGATATTAGTTGCAACTCTTTTTTGTCTTATGGAAATTCGATCTTTTACAGTATTTTGGATCGACGAAATGATTGCATACTGTAAAAAGTTGTTAAGTTTTCTCCATGAAACAACTTGTCTCTGTTATGCGCTTAATTGAGATGCGTTTTCATAAAAGAAATTCTTTGTATTTACTTTAAATTTAATAGCAGTTCACTTTCTGTGAAAGTGTCTCCCTAAAACGGTTAAGAAGATACAGCTTTAAGACAAAAGGACGGGCCAACCAACAGCGGAGGCTTAGTAATAGGGTTACTTTGGATCTCTTGTGAATGGAACCCTTAAAAGGAAACAATTTTTGTTTGATGCGTTCACCATCGGATTAAGGCTAAATTTTTTATAAAAAAATAAGTAGTAGAAATTCTGTCATCAAAGCCTCCAAACTGGAAAGTCAGATTCTGGAAGTTGATCTGAGACAAAAATTTTTCGCTTCACAGTAACTTTTGGAGACATAAACCTCATTTACTTAAGACAGTTTTCACTTAGTATTTACATAAAGTCTTCTATAGCTACCTTTATCATCACACATCGGCGAAAACGATTCATGAACTAAAAAACAATATCAGAGTTGTTCTTCCTTCTTCCTTCATTCAGAACAAGGCGCAACTTACTTACAGACTTTCGCCCTGCGAAGTCCTTGCCATAGACACGGCAGTTTTCCATCCTTTACGATTCCGCGGAAGTAGCCTCAAGTTGTCTAGACCAAGGTTTCTGTTCTCCGCAATAGGTTCGTTCATTAAATAGAGGTTTGGCCTAACTTGTCGCCTCGAGCCCTATTGATGACTGAATCTTTGCGTCCGAACTAGTGTAGTCCATATGTTGGCCTTTTATTCCGGGCACAGATCCTTAAGCACTATGAACTAACAGCAAAACAGTGACCACAGTTTTCTTAAAAAAAAGCATCTATGATTTCGTTCTCATTTATATATGTCGACGTTAACTCGATTTACCTATTTTTCAATTGCTCAAAGAGCCTCTATGAGGGCGCACTAGAATAGACTGATATTGTGGATGCCTTCTGGATATCGCATTAGTAAGGCAGATTTATTGGAGAGAATGCCTTCCGTGTTCTTCTTGCTTTGGTAGCCAATCTTTTCAAAACTTATGGGGTTAATGGCTTCTTTATTTGCTGCACGCGGGTTCTCTTCGGGACCTATCACTCTGTCTATCTTATGTTCATTAAATAGCTTCTAGAAAGGGTGATTGAAAATGGCACCTATTTTTGAATGAACCATTTAGTTTTGTTAGATCGCAAGCAGAACAAAAAACAGCCAAGGGAAACCACCATAAAACTAAATTCGTCATCTGTGTGGCACAATTTTGGCTATATCTCCGTCTGGAAGCCTTGAATTTTTATCTAGTTCCCGAATCTAGTTCAGTCACCATGAACTCTACTCCCGCCGCTATTAGAGGAGTGATTGTTTGGCGAGAGTATTTTGGCTATGCAGGTGGCCAAATCATAGAGTGTCCTGCTTGAGTTCCTTTGTTCGCTTCTCGGAGGAAAAATATGACAAAAACTAAAGCCGAATAAAATACTGTCGAGTTGAAACTGAGCGAAGTAGATAGCAAAATTTTCTATTTTTTGATGTACTTATTTACTTGTCCTTATTCATCCGATTTTACCCATAATCCCAAGAGAGCCAAAAAAATATTTTGGAAAAATAAAACAAATTTCCATTCCAAAGTAAATTTTTAAATTTGACAAAAAAATATCCCTCCAGTGTACGTATGCTGCATGCGCCACGTTCAACTTTAGCGTTTGGGAAATCTAATAAAATGCTTTTCCACATTCGTCTATCTCTTTTCTCGTAGACCAGGACGGATCACTCTCAGAATGCAAATGAATAATTTACGGTCGAGGTAGATTGAGTAAATTTATGCACTTTTGGATTCCGACAGTTTGTTGTGTTGCTCAAAATGCATTCACCTGAGGCAACGCTTTGAAAGCCACAGGAAAATTTGAAATTTTATGTCAAACACTTGGATTAAATTAAAAGTTTTTCTTTCGTCGCATGGTTCACATATGAGACTTGACTTTTTGAAGGGAATACTCGCAGATTGCATGTAAATGCCCAAAAGCCGCAAACGATTGAGATATATATTGACAAAACAATAATATGCCAGAATTGACCAAAGTCTTTTGGGTCAACGATTGCGTAAAAGTTAACTTTTAAGCCAGTGGTTAATTAAGAAGAATGCCCACATTGATTTTGTTTTGTTATAATTTGCTAGCTCTCAAGGGATAGTCACAACCTATACAGTGAGGAGAATTGAAACTTTTATTCCGGTTTCGGCGGCCAACTTTATACCGATTTAATTACATTCGTTCGATTCGCAGTACTTTATTTTTGTCAGGTTACATACCTGCAAGTGAAGTTTTTTGGGAGATTTTTTTTGCAGATTTCGCCTTTGTCCTTGTGGGATGGTTTGGGATATGTTGCATATAAGCAGAACGCAGAGGGTCGCCTGAGGCACCCATATTGTGCCATTCCTTTTTATGATCCTCATAAACGATATCGTTGAATAAATCAAGCATTGTGATTGTCATCTTAATGGGGACAATCTGAAACTTTTTTTAAAAGTAAGCTCGGCCTAAGACTGAGTCTTAATACAAGCCCAATTAAACCGTATTTCAGAGTGGTCCGTAATAACCGTTTGAATATTAATATTAAGAAATGTAATGCAAAAACCTGTTCAAAAACGCTACGCTTTGAACATGATTATGAAATTAATTATCAACAACTGAACCGAGTGAAATTTAGGAGTCATAATTTGGATTCTTATTTGAATAGGCATGTTGAACAAAGGGAAACTCTTTTACAAGTTTTATTTAATGAAATTTTAAGGACTTCAAAGATAAAAGAATATTTAGACAAAAATGTATTCTCTATAAATTTTAATTTCATCTTTTACCTTAGTTCACTTTAATTCTTGTAAAATGCAAAATTTATGATTTATAATGAAAAAAAAGCAATATATTTTAGAAGAAGTAACGTAGATTGAACGTTTTATTTGAAAGCAAAAATTCCCATCTTTCAAAAATCTTGACTGATTTTTTGATAAGTTTAATCACATGCATTCGAAACCCCGTATCTAGATTACACTGTCAAAGAAAAACTTAAACTCAGAAAATAAAATTAAAAATTCGAAATATAGAAAAAGGCTTCAACGGTTTATATCAACGTCTGTCAAAAAGTATAAATGTTTAAAACAAAATGAATTCCCTTTCCTTTTCTTAATGTGTATGAGTCTGAGAATATTTTTAAAACAGTTCCATGGACAAATACCGAGGGCATAATACAAATTTTGACGGAAGATTTCCATCACAAAAATGAGTGTGATTTTCCAGACTTTGAAAATTTGCCCAAATTCGTTGCATTTGTTATTGAAAATTTTTTTTTTAAATCTTGTCTTTTATTTAATTTTTTTCATGTGTCTTAAATGGAAAAAAAATATTTAAAGGGAATATTCATTTATATAAATATTGCACTTTGGATTTTTTTTTAGAGAAGCTTATGGTCACACTGCCCATGAATCCGTATCACACTTTTTCTATGATTTCACCGAAAATTTGAGTTGTCTGGGTACGTTTACAAAAAAAAAAACATTAAAGAAATCGTAATGGAACCATTTAGTGGCAACACAACGACAATCAACACATTTTAATTATATTCTGGTGGATTAATGCGCACGATAAGAAAACACATAACTGAGTTCTGAATTAAAGAAATCGCTGATTGAACTTATTATCAAGAGAACCAATTAAGAGGCTTTCTTGAGATTTGAGAGTGCCAACGAAGCTGCTTCATTCCGTTCCTTCCCTACGAGGGTATAGCTGTTGTGTGTTCAGTGCTGGAGAAGTTTAGCGGAAATACTGCAAATATTGTTTGAACAAAATTTTATGCAATTGCACAAGTAAGAATCGCAACTAGGAAAAAAAATGCTCCGATATTGTGACTGACTTGCCTGTACCCTCGATTGCTCCAATGAAAATTTATTTTTTTCTGAGAAATTCGCATGTACAAAAAATTCACATACAAATGATTTGACACCTTCTGCATCGAAATTGCCACAGAGATGGAATTGCTTTCTCTGTAATAAAACAAAAACGGACTGGATTTGAAACCCTTGAAATTGAATTTAACACATTCAAGCTCGGAAACAGGACTACTTACTTTTCTTCTGAGGCTCAGTACTTTGGAATCACCCTCAATTTGTGGAGGGAGTTTAAAAAAGGACTTGATAGATTCTATGCATGTTAAAAATACTCTTCTCTGCAAATTAACATCCTTCTTCTCCAAATGCGACGAACTAAATTTTGTTATCGAATCGATGCCATTTAAATTTTAAAATGAGAAAAATACAGAAAAAAAACACTTCTGACAGTCTGTTTATATCATTAAATCAATAATAATTAATTAAAAAGAGCATCGAGCTACCAAAAGCTGTTACGGGTGTTGAATGGATCGCCTACCAATTAAATGCTTTCGCCACATTTTTCCTACCTCCCGGCATTTTCGTTATTTCAGCCAGTCAAGCTACCGAAGCAAAAGTCCTTCATCTGATATACGCGAGCCTCTGATAAAAAAAATAAATTTCGTAATGAATTTAATCGAAATGTACAAATGTGTCCGGGTGCAACTGAAATTGTTGACATACTCTTTAAGGTGCGATCATCGATGCAGATGCACAAAATTTTCAAGTTTCGAGTTAAGTAATTTTTAATTTAATTTATATTTTAAACTTTTCACTGTTTTTTTTTTATCTCAATACTCTGTTAAATTCATCCTTTCATAGCATCGGGGACTCGGCTTCAATGAACCAAAGCAGATAAGAAACAATCACGGGAAATGGAAATTCCATTTTTAGTTCCAGAGAGGTTTTAAAAAATCGTTATTTTCTGAATTTTTGTTTATCCTTAAATTTTTGCCAATTAGGTCCCTTAGCACTTAACTCACTCAAGAAGAAATTTATCGGAACGACTCATTTTATAGTTCTCCTTCCTTTATACTTGAAGATCAATCTTTCTGTGATACGTGGAATACATGTTCCGATTGTTAAGTTTAATCAGGTTTAAAATTAATCTTTGTTAAGCTTAGATTTTCTGTCAAAGTACGAGTTGGATTTTTCGACGAAAAAGAGGCTTAAACCTTTTTATTAACCCAAGTATTTTTATTAATTTGGTGATACAAAGTTTGAAACTCTGCGAAATATGGTTCAACCAAAAACTTATGAATGACAGTATTCTATAAAATATATCTTTCATGGCGGTTCTTCTTCTTGAACATTCAACATTTATAAATAGTGCGCATATCCTGGAAAACAGAAGGTGTACCTGTCAAACTTTCGCAAAGTAAACAAAGTTTTCCAACGTTCTCTGAAATTTTGCAGAAGTATTTGAATACATTTCATACACACAAGTAAGGTATGATAACATATGGGATTTCAATTCGCGGGAACCAAAAAAATAAGATACTTTTCCAAAAGAAAATTATTCTTCGAAACCCAGCTCTGCGTCTCACACACCGCGGTGGAAAGTTTAAATTACAGCTAAAATTTCAAATGGATATGAATTAAGGTTACAATGCCATAGTTTGTATTTGGTTAACATTAACTCAGATGTGAAGCTTCTTTCGAAAGAAAATAAGAGAAACAATTTCAAGGGATTGTTTTATGAGTAAAATTTGATTAATATTCTCTTCTAAGTAATTATGGCGGAGACGTCAGGACGGGGATTTTAATTATCTGCATAAGAACAAAATTTCTACGACAATGAAGATAAATTATGTTTGAATTTCTGTTTTAGATAATCTACAAGGCGGTCTGGTCGTAATTAGTGAGTTAACGAAATGAATTTTTATGACCATCAACATATACTATCATTTGTCATTTTCAAAGACTTTTTATGCTCCCACAATGGGAAGACAAATTTTTGCATTTTATTTCATCAAAGAATAGGCAGTTGTATCATCCACAGAAGTAGAAAACACTCTCCGAGTCCTAAAAGATAACATGTAAGACTTGAAAATGAATGCAACAGCGTTTACACCAGTGATGACAAAATTGGTTAACATGAGCATAGACCAATCATTAATACCAAATCTCCTTCATTGTCCGATCGATCGACAAGAGTGGAAAGGAAAAAGGTGTAACGAAGAACCGGACCATCTCTTTACTCTCAGCTGTGGACAAAGTACTGGAAGAAGTTTTGATCAGGAGGAATAAAAACAAAGTACAAACCGACTACTAGGACACTTCGGGAATAGGTTGCATAGCTTTCCTGGATAAAAACCATAGCACCGTCGTCCTCTTCATTGACTTTAAAATGGCTTTTGATACCATGAGCCACAATAACATCTTAAAGCAGTTCCAAAAAGTTGGAGTTAGTGGAGGCATTTTGACGTGGTTCGAAAACTATTTAAAAAACAGGCATTTCAAATTAAAAATCGAGGACCAATAAAGTAAAGAAGATAAAATGTATGGAGTCCCGCAAGGATCAAAACTGAGACCGCTTATCTTTATTATTTACGTCAACGATATGCTGTCAGTTTTTTTAACAAAGCAGGATATGCCTACGCAGATGTCACAGCCATTATCACAAGTCACAAGCTCGTGGGAGAGGCAACACAAATAATGCATACGGATTTCAATGCAATCACAGCGTGGTGGCACGATCACAATGTAATACAAATACGCCGACCGCATATCCTAAAAACAATCTTTTTTGAAAATGCACAATAAAGGTTGGCAAAAACGTGGTACCCTCTGGTTTAAGCTTTCCCGAATAGACTTTTATGCCAATACCGGCTTCCGAACGCATTGGGTTCAAAGGAGCCCTATAACCAAGCCTCCGTCGTCCATCCGTCCGTTTGTCAGTCTGTCACAGAGCTATATCTCCTAAACTATTATAGGGAGATACCTGCAGTAAAAATGTGCTGCTATTGCCGCTAAAACAACAAACAATAAAAAGTAGCCTGCCTTACTTGTGCATATATGGGCGATGCTGTGTGAAATTTGAAATTAAAGAAATATAGTGTTGCATACTCTTCGAAGGCGCGGAACTCTTTGTGTAAGAGTCAACTCTCACTTGGCTACTTTTCTTTTGCGATCGTAGCTTCGCCATTCTATCTGTTAAAATATCACTTGTCAGATTCAACTGGCTGGTCAGTTTCCAACTCAATTTAAAGACTTGTATCTCTTTATCGTTGTTGGCGATTTCAACATAGACAACCCAAATTAGCTTCTTGCCAGACAATACCCCATGAAGATGAGTTGTAATCTTTCAAGTTCAATGAGTGACCAAACCAGGTTTTCAGACATTGTGTTCATAATTCATATGCAAAAGGATTAGCAGCCTCAAAGCTCGTGGGATCGCTTGCCAAAAAATTTCTTCGCCATCCTAGTGGTAGTAAGAAAATAAGCTTTTTGTCAAAAACACGAAGAATTCTCGAACATATTTCAAACGCCCATTTCTAGTAACATTCCTGCTGCTCTAGACAGTGCCAGTCTGCTTGTTACGCACCTTACAACCAGCGGTAGAGACCTTCAACTACTCCACGCTCGAGGACAAAGGAAACATTGTCCAACATTTCTGGGCTTCTTCCGAGTTAATGGAAAACAACTTTTGTTCAGTCAATGCCTAAAAGAGGCGAATCTTTTTCACTCTCCAGTTACAAATCAATTTCAATAAAATCACTTTTTTTCTAACTGAAACGAACGATAACAAATTTTGGCAAAACCAAGATAAGTACACTTAATTACTTCTTAGGCATTTCTTAAAATTTATGGAACAATGCGTTTCTTCTTAAATGGATTAGAAACTACCTTTTGCGCCATTCACTACAAGTTGTGTTGGATGGGTTTAAGTTTTCAATTCACCATATAAATGCTGGTGTTCCTCAAGGCTCTGTTTCGCCACCACCTCTTTTTTTTGTTATTTTCATTGGTGTCCAACTAAGTAAAAAGAACTTATTGAATTCCACCCTTTCAACAAAATCGAAAGCTTTTACTCGGTCGTAGCCAGCTCATATATATTGAAAACCAATGAGCTCTGGTACCTCTTCTCTCGTATAAACTATTTCTATTGCTTCTGCTGCAGGAAAACTTAATATGTGTATGTACACATGGTAGGTACTGTGAACCGTAATAACGCAACCACATTTGGAAGGCATATTCGAGAGGTGGGCAAACAAAGCTGGCATACAAGCATAGAAATACAAGGAAGCAATCTTTCGAAAAAAGTTTTAAAGATCCGAAGGTAGAGTTCGCTCTGTTTTAGATCAATGTGCGGTCTATCTCTCTTAGTTCTCGATCTCAAAGGGTACCAAGATCGCATATCGAACCGACTGGTGGAACAGGAGACCAGTTCATGAAATATGTACGAGAATGTTGAGGTTGACGCTTGCCAAAGGAGGTTATACATACGTTGGCATTTATCAACACTGAGTCCCGACAGGTTTCTATTGCACGAAATGAAGAGCCAACTTAAGTCATTTTGCAGCAAAGAAATGTGTTAGAGACTGTCATATCATTGAAGTAAATGGACAAGTCACAATTTTTAAGAACGCACTCAATGTCATTAATAGTAAGAATAAAGATCATGGGTCCTAAGTGATTTCTTTGAGTAATTCCACGGACAATAAAGTCGGACACTTTGAAGCTTAAAAGAACCTGATGTTGTCCATTTTCTAAGTCAGATTTTTATCAAGAGATGAAGGATGAAGAAAAGTCAACTGATAATTTTTAGCATTAATTTATTTGTCTTCTCGCAGTGCCTGCAAAGCTTTACATACCACTGCGGTTTGTTAATGCAGCTGCTGTCGAAATTGTTCGCCAATTCCGATAGCCTCAACGAGGCTATGATTTAGGAATAATATTTTGGAAAATAAGTTCCACTAGCCCGAAAAGAATATTGTTTCTCTGTTAAGGATTTTGAGCAACTCGAAATTGTGACGAATTTGTTGCTCCATTTGTAGGTTAGAAAAACCATACATGAGCGGTAGTCGAGCTCTGCTCCTGACAGTGTGACTGTTTGATGTAATGTGGAATATTTTTCTTCCAAGACGATTATTAAAGAAACGTTACAGTCAAGTCATCGAACCATCGAATGACTGCAATCGAAATTGTAAACGCAATCGCAATGCATCACTGCTCACTAAAAGGAGGCCCAAGTGGAAGTACTACAAACTACAAGTATCCGCAGACTGCACGTCATTAGGGATGCGATTGTAAAAAAGTGAGTACAATTTATATCCTTACCTCCGCAGTTAAGTAGCAAACCGCAAGGACGCGAATGGATAATGAGTGTCGTACGTGCGTGATTACGAGAATTGTGGTGTTGAGCTGATTTGTGGCATGTCACCGAGAACCACACGACATGTGTACCGCTACAACGAATGTTTACATCAAACAGATGTATGTGGATACATCATTCGAATGTGTATCTATTTTTGTCGGCAATAATAATAAGCATTTATTCGTGTGGTACAGAAAAGCCCACGCACACATGTTGAAATCGTAATTAGGATGGAATAAATCACTCGTCGTCGGATGACAAGAACATATTAAAAGAATCCAAATGGGATGTGGGAATTTATTAATTTTGGTTAACTTGGCTTGCGGCTAGCTTAACATATAAGAAAATGTATTTGCAATTAGGAAAATGAGATTTCATTTAAGGAACATGCGTGTTTGAAGTTCGTTGTACATATTTATATGCAAGTAATTTGTTTGTGTCAGAGACGTTGCGAAAGCTATGTAAATAAGAACAGGAGCAAAAATTGACGCTCTTGAAATGCTAAAGATTTCGTTCGCTCATTAAGAGCCTGTAAAAGCTGCTCCCTTTTTTTTACACTTTGGAATGTTTCCAAGTGTCGTCCATGGTTATAAGTCGCTTCAAAAATCTGGCTTGGTTGTTCTTATGATTTGATCTTCAAATGTCAACTTGTTTCTTCGTTTTTTCGGCGTCAAACAATATTTGAACTCTTCGACACATTTTTTACATTCAGTTCGATATGAAGGATCTTTCTAGAGATCACTGTTATATCAGCTATTTCTCCACTGTTGGTTTAGCGCTTGCCTTTCTGTTGAATCCTTCGAATTTCGTCCGTTTGGTTCAAATTAATCACACTGTCACTTGAATGATCCACCAGAGATAGTTGTCTGACCAAGTGGGTGGTCCTGCTGGTGTATCGGCGCCTGCTGGTGCTGTCAAAAACAATAGTTTGTGTACATAGTTGATTTGTCATTGGTTCTGCTGTGAAAGCATGACTAAAAGCAGTGTGATGAACAAAACTTCCAAACTTTCAATGTCGAATAAAAAACTGCGAATTATACGAATGTAAAAAAACATAGCAATAATACTCCACCCATGGAACAAATGAAGTTGAAATACATCTAAAGCTCAAATCACTACCCAGGTGCTTGGAAGGTGTGAACACAACCTCTTGAGAGCGGGTAATTTAATTCGCACTAAGCAGTTGTCAAAGGCGATCTTTGCTCCTCGATTGCTCTTGCGTTGTTTCCAAGGTGATCAGTTTGGTTCCCTTGCGAATCTTTCACTCTGTTGAACTAACGCCAAAACTAACTACTCAAAAAGCAGTGAAGCGAGCGAGTTGATGATATGACTTTACAAACAATTGAAAGACTCTTTGGAATAATATTCTAACGAAATAACAGATGCTGTCTATTCAACTGATAAAAATTTGTCAAACAATAAACTATTGTTAAGTTCCCATATAAATGGCACAAAAAAAATGGGCTCCCTCTTTTGTGTACACCACATAAAAGCGATCAATCTCGGTTCAACAAAAAGCTTTTGTTACTCACCAAAAAAGGGTGGAAGAATACATCCAACACATCCACCCAAAATCGATTGTCTGCTAATGTCATACACATTTAGAGGCGGTGTCATGTAACAATTGGGCTTGGGGAAACTATAATTTATTGTGTGATCCCTTAAGGTATATGAAATGACGATTTGAAATGAATAATTATTTTCACGCAAAGAGAAACAATAAGAAGTTCTATTTTTGTCCCCATGAACTGGGGGCTGTTTCGATTTTAATTGACTTGAAGCTCAAGAGGTTTGGGTCTCCTTTTGTAATCCTATTACACGCTTTTGTTGTAAGAGTTGTGTAAAGGGGTTTCATTTATTGATTTCAACTTTTTTTTATATGAATATGAACTGCTTCAGGTTAACTTGCTGGAATATGTCAGTAGCAGGCAAGGAGTTTTTTCTTTAAAAAAAAAAAAACACTTTTGTGTGCCTATTTTTTTCTTTTTAAATACTAGAACATCCTTCAATCCATTCTCAAATGAACCTGCTGCGTCTTTCTGTTTGAAATTTGCTAATCTAATTAAGTCCTTAAAGGATTCAGTTCAGTTTTTCGCCATTAAATGGAGTCCTTGTGTGCATAATTAATACATATCTGTTTAAGTCACGTTCATCTGTGAGGAACTATAGTAAGGAAATATTTATCGTTAAGGCTCCTTCGTTCCTTCCTTCTGTACGAATCAATTATGCTTATTTTCATTGTACTGTAAGTGGGTTTGGCCATCATACTCATGTGTCTGTTGGGCAGTTAGTAAGGAAATTGCCTAATGGCCGAAAAGCGTTATCTTTAACTACCCATTTGGGTGTTTGCAAAACAGTTCAAAATTGTGAAATCCAAAATTATGATGTACCTTTACGATTTGAGGCCGTATGTTCTTAACTTCACTGAGGTTCGAAAATACAACTATCAACCTCTCGGCTAGAGACAGGTACCTCGAAATCTTTCTAGACTCGATACGTTCTTGAAAACGAATTCAAAAAAGACTGAATGCTTTATATATGTAAAACTATTTCAGCGAAAATATAGGGCCTACACCTGCAGGTTAGCAATGGAATATAATCTGCGATCGCAAGCCCGACCATATGTAATGTATTTCTCATTTTATTTATTACAGAATGGTCTGTAATCGCACAATGTACTATACATACAGAGATTTGCTATACTATTTTTTATATCTTCCTTCTGAAAGTTAGGGGCTAGTTTCAAAAGAAAAATGTAAAAAAATGTTGCATATTGAAAAAAAAAATGCTATGAAAAACCTTCTATTTAAATAAAAAAAAACAATCAGAAAAGCAAAATGGAAGAGGAAAATAATTGTCAACCAAAAAAAAAATAATAATAATGAAGTACCTTTCCAAAACCAGGAAGTTATAAAAATAAATACAAAATTATTTAAATAAATGAAAAAAATGTGAAAATAAATAAAAAAGTAAATAAATAAATTTATGAATAAATAAACAGGTAAAGAAATAAATAATAAAATAAAATAAATAAATAAGGTAATATTTTATTAATATCAATATATAATAAAAATTAAAAAAAATAAATGAACAATAAATAAATAGATTAAATGAAGATGTAAAAAACTTAATCATTTATTAAAAAAATAAGAAAAGCAGAGTTTATTCACAAACCATTTTTACAAGTTAAAATAAAATATCAAAGTTTAGAACGTCATCCACAAATCATCACTTAGGATAATCTTAGTATTAGCACGATGCTGAATAAGTCTCAATCAAGGAAATAGGTTTCCGGTTGAACACTTATACTTGAACGGACAACTTAAATTACCTCAGATCATAAATTTTCTTGTAAGAGAATGTAGAAATTTATTTAGTCACTTACTTAGTCCTATTAAGCTTCAAGTTAATATTTTCCAAAGAAATTGAAATGTTGTAACGTTATCAAAAGAATAAAGAAATCAAAAGACTTCAAATAGTCTTAAGACTTCAAAGCAGTCAAAAGACTTCAAAACCTTGAAACTACCGAATTAATCAATGATTTCAAAAGACTTCAAAGAATTCAACTAGTCTAAGAGTTTTGCATTCTTTTGACTTGAAGCCTTTTGATAACTTCAAGTAATTCTAATATAAGTAGAATTGATAATTGAATTGATAGTGAATAGTTTTTTAAATGGAAGTATTTCAGTGAAGTCATAAGACTGTAAAATAAGCCATTCAATTCAATTGAATAAAAAAAACTAAAAAGACTGCATTTTTTATAGCTCTGTAGCTAACTTATACTGCGCAAGGTTCTCACACGTCGACACCCTGAATTATACAATTTTAATTATATCATATACACAAGAAAACGCTTTCTTTGCTGTTTGCTTGTTTGAATAACTTTATTTTTTTTAAAAATTTTTTTATAACTTAGATGAAACCTGCGGGTTTGATGGATGACTCAAGACTAACGCTGACTTTAGTTAACAATGATTGTTGTTTGACAAAAACAAGATAACTCATAAGAACTCTAGCCTAAGCCGCGAGAGCAACGGGACAGCTTCAGATTGATCCCCAAGCGTTGTTTTGTTGCCGGGCAAAATACAATGCTTGTATGTTATCTTCAGCTTCATCTTCTCAGAACACATAAAATGCTTATCAGACACTCTGATAATTTGATGGGCGAAAAATAAGTGTGGTGCGAAATTGGGTAGGATATGGTGACGGCATTACCCCAGCGTCAGCGAAATCCTAATCGACGGAAGCTTACCTGGTTGAATCGAGCGCGTGTGTTCCGAGTCAGCACAAATGCACGAGCAAGTCGACAAGCTGTGGGAATATAATTCAACGGATGAACCATTGACGATCAGTGGGAAGCTCAAGGTGTCTATGCAGATCATGTTGCATGCGTATGATCTGCACTTTGTGTTATCCCAATGCGATTCGGATTGTGTTAATTTACACAATGTTTTTTTATCGAGCTTTTTCATTTTTTTGGATCGACGAAATTTACTTTAAAAAATTGTTAATTCTTTGCTCCATGTAACTTATTGTTTCTGTTGAGTTGCCATTTTATGAAACACATTTTTTGTATGGTGAACCCCATTTATTTTTAAATAAATATAATTTCTATTTCATTTCATCAACGTCAAAAGCAGTGCGCCTTCTGTGAAAATTGCATTTGTCTTCCTATAACGATTCAGGAGATACAACTCTGTGACAGATGGACGGACAGCGAGGGCTTAGTTAAAGGGTTTCTTTGGACCAATTTGGAATGGAACCCTAAAAAGCAAAGGTGAAATTTTTCAATGCCATGAGCAAGAAAAAGATCAGCCACTTTGGGGTACAACAAGGCTCTAAATTGGGACCATTTCTCTTCATTTAATAAACGAACGAATTATTTCTATTCATCAAACGATTCACAGCTTAAGCATATAAGAGGATGATGAATTACAATCGTCATTGAACATGAATGTCTTGCAACAACTACAAAACACTTGCACGAGGAGTTTGGCAGGTTTTCGAATTGGGGTCATTACAAAGTCAAAGTGAAAGGCTAGCATTAGTGTATGGCTTCGAGTAAAAGAGTGTCTGGCAACAACACAGACGGATTTCACCGAAATTGCCGACCATTTCTTGCACCCATTGAAGTTCAAAAGCAGGTGTATTTCTCTCTGGTGGAATTTCGGCTCTCAAATACACAAGGTTGTATACTTGAACTTATAAATATTAAATTATTATGATTTTTAACTGATTCTGGTATTTTTAAAATGAGGGTTATACTTTAATTTATTATGAAGACCCGAGGTTTAAGCAATCAATCCCTCATAACACTTGACCTTCGTCTTTTCTATTATCTAATTTTTTTCAAAAAGAAAAACATTACCCAAGGATATTTTCATCCTCAAAAATGACTCGTAAAGCTCGACGAAAATATTAAAAATTTCTTGGAAAGTTTTCGCCCGCAAGTACAAA
Source organism: Orthonevra nobilis (assembly GCA_963555765.1). Lineage (NCBI taxonomy): Eukaryota > Metazoa > Arthropoda > Insecta > Diptera > Syrphidae > Orthonevra > Orthonevra nobilis. The sequence goes on along the minus strand of OY743227.1, from coordinate 11,789,700 downwards.
ATATGCAAAGCAAAATTTCATTTTAAAACTCTTAAACTTGCCCCCATTCGGAAAACAATATCGTTCGTGAGGACTTTGTTTTAATTGCAAATAGCTTGGATCACAGCAGTAATATTGTGCTCCTTTACAATTGTACATTCTTGTTTTGCGCCAGAAAGCTCATCAATTGCAAATCAAGGAACCACCGTCATGGAAACAATCTCGGTCCCATTGAAACAATTTAAATGGCATCTGGTGAACCTAGGTGAATGAAAGCAAGCAGACTCTATGATATTATCCCTCAGCAGGTTTCCTTTGAAAAAAGTTTTTCTCGCACAATGGGGCTTAACAGAAAAGCACAATCCAAACAATTGCAATTATTCACTTAGGAGTTGGCAATGGATAGGTTGTTGGATCCTTTTGTTAGTCATCACTAGAGTCAAGAAGGAAAAACTTATCACATCTTTTATTAATTCTTTGCTTGGAGTGGTGAGACGATTAATTGAATTGGGGCTTGGAATATTGCTTAAGTTTCAAAGTCAATGAAACCAGGATTCATACTTTTATATGTGGTTTGTCAAGTCCCAATTTACGTAGTTAGTTGCTCCTTCGGGAGTAGTTAAATCGCCTCTAATTAGTTAGGTTCAATTTGAACTTGAGAAAAAATTATTGATCACGTTTGCTGAACACTCCCATGGCTCGCCGATGTCCCCTATGGGAATTGCTACCAAAATTCACTAGCTAAATTTTGGAAGGCAAAGAAGAAAAAAAACCGTTTCCCTTAACGAGGATAGGGTAATAAATTTTCCACGATTCACGTTGCTATCGAACGACCTTTTAACTAGTTAATTGCCAATTCAGGTCCTGAATGAGATCCTTTAAGGATTACTGACATGCGGAAGCTAATGTTACGACCCCATGGATGCTATAAAATTCCTCGTTTATTACTTTCCATTTCGTAAATCTTTCATAGATTTTATCTCCACTCACCGGCTTCCATCATGAAACTTGTTTAAAGTTGGCAAACCAGAAAAATGTCCATAGAGGATATGGGTGCACTTAAATTTCACACACGCACACGTTGGAACTTATGAAAAATTGAGTTCACATTTGAGCAAGAAATTCCGATTGGTCTTCAAAGTCTCACAAGCCGCAAGCGTCAAAGGCTTCTGAATAATTGAAAAGTTTCGATCCGAATGAGACAAAGGAATAGAAGGAAAGGAACTCGTTCTTGTACTCGTACAAACTCCATTGTCGAATGTTGTTCCACCCCCAAGGACCAGTTATCTATGGCTTTATTGCCTTTCAATTGGAATCAGTGCACAAAGGGCACAAAATTAGAATCTCACCCCCTCCCCAGTAATGACGGACAACTGGAATTGGCAGAGAACTGTGCAAGATGGCCCTAGAGGGATGGAATAAAATTGAATTGCTCCAAGTGTTACGTACGCATTGTAGGGTGAAGGCATGCAAAGACTGCCAAGTCCGATGAGTTGAAATTAATTTTTTTCTGCTGCTTCTGTTGCGGGCATGGCGCAATGCAAATGACAATCCTCTAACCGAGTGGCCACTCTACAAAGTATGCGCTGAGGGAAAAAAAGGGTCCTTAGCACGTTTTTAGATCCCTTGAGACAAGTCCTTTTCTTTTTGCTTAGATAAGTTTCCTTCCCCATCATTGAGTTCAATGAAAGTAGGCGATTTAAATGTGTGTGAATGGGGATGTTCTTTTTTAAAAAAAAATAATTGAATTAATTGAACAATGAACTTGAATAGTGGAAGGCATGATTAGGAGCGATTGATTTTGACCTACAAGGAACAGCACAGAAGAGAAAAGATTACGAGTGTCTGTTTTTGCCACAAATGTCCTGGGTTGAGGTTATAGGTCGATCACATAAAGAAGTGTCAAAGGCAGGCTTTTTAAACTATAGGCAATTTGAGAACCTTGGTTTAACATAGCCCATTCCTAACCGGGCTAAGGATAACTCCAAGCTGATAAATCTGCGGTCAATAAGTCTTCTTCAGGCAACCAGTTAGGTATTCGAAAGAGGGGTCAAGAGAGCCCTGATCATTTTATAGCTGACATATAATTTCAGAAAATCGATTCGGATAAGGCACGATGTACATGCCGCATCAAAGCTACTGATCTCACTATTATGGGTAGCCACAAGTGAATAGAAGTATTGTAAGCTTTCTCCGGGTCTTGCTTGCTTGTCATAATACCTCAATACGTGGGTCAACGTTCGGAATGGGTTCAACTTTTTGAAAGTCAATGTCTTAGGGTAAATCTTTGATTATAACGAACCTCGGAGTTTCAATACAACAAAAAAAATCGTTCGATTTCAATTTTCTATACAACGAAGCTTACCTGATCAGAGTGGACAATTTTCATGAACGCAGTCATTTACTAGATGCTCGGGGATTTCTACCCCAATGACATGCAACTCAATGGCTTTGTTCCATCAGAGGTAGAGGAGTACCTTGCTACCAAAGGTTTCATCCAAATTAGAAGAGGATTGAGAAAGTAATAGGGGACCAAGTACGGAACTTTGTGGAATGCCGATAAAATTCAGTGGTACAAATATGCTTTTAAGAGAGCATTCCTCGCAGTAAGATGCATTTCTGATTTCTTTTTGAATATTGCCAAAATAAGATTTTCCATGCAAAATAACGTTAAAAATAGGGAAATGAATATCATACGACCGAACACCATATCCGCAGCTCGACACCAAAAACGAATCCGTCATCTGGAGTCGTTGAATGGAAATTAAGTGTCAGGGAAGTGATAGTTGACTATCTTTCAAAACGATTGTTTTAAGGATAGTTCAGAAGATAATCGTAAGGGTATCAATCTTTAAAGTGAAAGTGGCACTCTCACTACCATTATCACTTTTGGCCATGTTTCTACCAGACTGTAAAAAAAGAAATTGGTGGTAACAGTTTGAATGACAGATATCAATACCACCTATTGAAATGAACTAGAATTGACAACAACAAGGGAACCATTCACCATTGCAGGCAGAAACAGAGGTTTGGAAAGAAACAAATTATGTGTTGTGTTTGGTTAAAATATTAAATTTTCATTTTTATTTTTTTATTAAACAAATTGCGCATGTTTTTGTTTCCTTCATGTAAAAAAAAATTAAGATCATAAAAATTATTATTTCAGCTGGGAAAATTAAAATGAATGAATAAAATGAAAAGAAACCAAATATGGGATTTTTTAAAGAATAAATTCAATAGTCTTGAGCGTAGTTCTTTTGACGCTTTCTTTGAAAAAGTGCCTATGGTTATTGGTGCCATATAGTCCCATGAAGGAAGCCACTGATACCCACCAGACTCTAGCAGGTACAAATGTAATGCGTTTTCCTCTTTAAAGATTTAAAAAATCCAATATATATTTGCAAAGCATCCATTTAAACTCTACACTTTTGCAGAAACTCTTTAGAACAACAATGAATTTGTTGATTTATCCGGCAAACATTTTTTTTTGATTCTTAAATTATAAATATTTATTTCACGTTAATAGAATCACTGTCAAATAACAACAAAGAAGCATTTATTTTTTATAAACTACTTTTTGGCCAGAAAACGATAATAAACAATCTCTTGTCAATTAACTAAAACCTATTCTTTCGAAAAGAAGCTGTTTTCACTATCATCTGTCTTCAGCTTCTAGATACAGCGTGGTGTCGTTAAACCGAATTTTTGTCCAGAGCTAGGCAGGTGTGGCGAAGATTGTTAGACAATTTAAGGTATTTTTATTTTATTTATAAATATATATTTACCATCGATATCCTTAGCTATTCCAGCTTTATGATTAGCTTTGACTTATTATGGTATTTATTTTATAATAGACGACTACTTAAGGAAGTGTGAAAGTAGGTTGGGTGTATTGCGGAATTCACCGAACGTATTGATCAATACATTCGATTGAATTCATTTATCAGCAATGCGCTTCCAGCAGTTATAAGCTTTATGGCGTTGCAAATAGTTCGAATTAACTGATCCAAGTTTTGACCGATATTTTTTATTACTGACTTTCTGAAGGAGAGATCATAAGCAATTGCGAGCTTGGTTAAAAAATTCCTGAATAATAAAATAATACCACCATTTCTTTGAAGTGATCCGAAATTGATATTTTTAGGCCGAACAGGAAAATTTCGAATGCCGATCAGAAAAGTTTCAGTAAATTAGGCGGCTAAGTAACCGGTTAGCAAAAAAAATTAATTATGCAGAATAGAAATGATTGGGTGGTAAAGCACCTGACTGTCAATTCAATTTAATAATAATATGTCACTGGAGAAATGCCAGCCTGATCCGGCCTGCTGATTTGATTTTTGTTTTGGCTTGTCTTTGTCGAATTCCAAGTCCTTGTGGTCAAAATAATGGCTCGTGTTGATAATTTGTCATTGGACTAACCGTGAATGCATAGCGCTGACCAGCTTCCAAAACGCATCAAAAAACGAATAAAATAATGTGAATTAAACGAATACAAATAAGTCGTCAAATTTTTCACTCCATTTCTGACCTCACCCACAGACCAATTGAAATCAAAGTACATCAAAGTTTCAAAATACACCATAATCCCTTGAGAGCGAAAAAAAAGGAATTATTCAAAACTATCAATAATGCGAAAATTGGAAATGAAACTGAATTTAATTTGTCATATCACAAAAATTATGGCGTTTGCTTATATCAATAAGGTTTTGATGTTCAACACATCTAAAATTTATCTCGAATAACACTTTGAAAATCTACGGCAAAAATGTAAATAAAATTTGAAAATTCGTGGCATGAAAACGTTTTAACTTATAATAAATTTAGCACACTCTATCCGGTCGGCAATATCGTCCCGTTAGAATTAAATCGATAAAGTCCGTCGACAAATTTATTTACGAACTAACGTCAAATAAAACGTTTTCTGTCAAAGACGAAGAAGGCTCTGTATAAAGACAGAACCAAAAAGAACGTTAAAATGCAGGTATTTGGTATCGAAATTCAAAGACCTTCTGCTTTACAATGTTTCCAAGTTGTAGGATTCAGTTGATCGAAAATGGTCGGTTTAAATATAGAAATGTGAATTAAGAACAGATATTCCTACGAAACATGAGGTGCGGTTTCTTGGCATCAACTTTGAAATTACCTACTCTGCTTATATTAAATCACCTCAAAATTGTTAAATTCTATTTTGGTTAAAATTTTCTTTTCGACAATTATTTCAAACTTAATTGGATGCGTTTTCGAAAGTTTCAAATCAAAGGGAACACAAAATACAATTATGATTTACGTACTGTCATGAAAATTATCCTTCACCAATATTGAGTGTAGCACGTGGAGCGGCTTAGGTTCGATATTTCTTTGTTATTTTATTACAGCCTTCGCCCTCCAACTCTTTGTACATTAGCAAAGCATGTGAGCTTAGGACTTACATAATTTAAACAATTCTTTTTGATTCTATTTGTACTTGCAGTTCTTATAAATCGAAAAACATCTTTGGTCCATTTGACAATGGCCATTCGAAAAGAAAACACGAGTTAGAAATTCTTGGAAAAGAAAAGTTCTTATGAAGAACATTTTAAGTCCAGTGTTTGGGAAAATGAGGGCGAATATTTTTTTTGTTTTTCATTAAAAGGTTTTTCAGACTCATTGTGGAAAGAAGCTTAAAATTGATGCCTTTTTCAGGCAAAGCCTTATGATCTGTTCCTTTAAACTTGTTTACATCATTACAAAATTGTGTTGGCCTCTGTGTCTTTCTTGGAAACATCATTAAGACTTTCCTAGGTAAGTAGAAAAACTTTTATGATATTTTAAAATTTAAGTAGCTTAGAATTTTCTAAAAATGCACAGGTTTCGACTTAATTCGTACAAAGGCATAGCGACCGCTTGAACGTTTTTCTATTCCTTTATTTAGAGCCGTTTGCCATACAATTGATTTAAAACTTTACTTTTTCATACTTAAGGTTTGTGAACAAAAAATCAAACAAATCCTGATTCATTTGTTTCAATGTTTTTCCTTTCCATCATCCTTGGTTTATAAGAAGTAAAAAATTTAATGACATAACTTTTTATCAATTTCTTTTTAAAGTTTTGTGAAATTAGCCTTTTAGGATAATAGGTTTTTGAACCTTTAAATTTCAATTACTTTTTATTTAGTTGCTTATCTATTTATATAAAAATGAGTCGATGTTTCTCTTGGTCATGTCATAACTTGAGCACGACTTTCATTCATCTTTTTTTTTTAGGAAGAAAATATAAGAAAATTACGTACAAACTTTATTTTTATTCTTGCGTTTGATGAATTGAAATTTGGCAGATAGCTGTTTGCTTTTTGTTTTGTAAGAAAAGAATGGTTTATAATTTTTTTAAAAATTAACAGATGTCTGCTACATTGGCCTCGTTCCAGCACGCCGTAGCGCCGATCCGCTACGCAAAAAATGTACTGAGATGACAGTTCTTCCCGTAGCAAAAGCTAGCGAAGGGTAGCGAGCTGCTACGGGGAAATTTGGCAAAGATTTCTTCGCTACGCAAGAAAAGCTGTCAAGCCCCATTTGATTTGCTGGTAAACTTGACGTCATATTTTCTGTTGTTCCAAATGCGTTCCAAAGAAATTTCCCCGTTGCGGAGCAGTATACCAGTTTAACAAAGGCGTGCTGGAACGGGGCCATTGACACTCATCGCGTTTGACAGGTCGCGCGCAGCAAATATCATGTGAAGTTCACATTTGTAAGTCAAAATCAATTATGATATTTTAATTTTAAAATAATTGGAAATATTGAGCTGAGGTATTTGTTAAACAATATTTGAAAGACCAAGCAAATTTGGGAATTAAGTCGATTTGTTTTTGAGAATGACACTTTTTTTGGAATTCGGCCTTATTTTTATGTGTTTTGTAAATTTTTCGTATAACTTTAAATGTCCTTAGAACCATGTTTAAAAGCAAGTTTACACAAGTAGGAAAAAAAATCTTTATGTTTAATTTTTCCATGATATAAAGCGCAGTTTTCTTATACTGCAGAAAAGTGGGACTCTCTGAAAAGTTGCATATAACATGACATATAACAAAACATTAAATACTATAGTATTTAACAGTTGAAAAATAAATTTGACAGGCCATATATTTTGCATTTAAGTGAAATAGATCAAGAAACATGATTGGTTTAAAAAAAGGTTTTTCATGGACATTGGTGCATTAAGTGAATCAAATAATTTACTTAGCACATCTAAGTCCTCCATAGGTAGATAAAAACCCACGGATCAGGTTCAACATTTGCATGAAAGAAGAAATATATAAGCGCAGCGGAAAATATTTCTACTAAAGGCCTTGCAACAGCTTTTTCTCTAAAATACCATAATGACCAACAAAAGCAAAATGCAAAGGACAAAATACATTGGCTCTGTTTTTGATTTTGGGCTTATCAAAATAAGAAATATAATATTTTAAGAACTTTATTAAAAAAAAAAAAACTTCCTAGTTAAGGGCATTTAAGCACAGAAAAAAAAGCAATTACCAACATCAGGAATATAACCGAAACTTCAAGTATTTATGAACCATGTCAGAAAATTTATTTTAACTAACGTTATTAAGCAAATGTGTCTGGTCAGAGTGCGAAAAAACAAGCTATAAGTGTGGCAGGAGATGAAATTATTACAGACGCAAACATGTTAATGACTACTTAAGTGTGCCCGCAGAGGCAATAATGTTCGAATATTAGAATGTAAGAAGCGAAGTATTATCATCATACAAATTGATGGACAGCAGAAGAACAAGAATTTCTTCATCAACTATAAACGTTATTCAACAATGATTGATGTACAAATTTTGAATAAAATTACAAATAACAAATGCAAACGAAATTGATTAGTGCGCAAAAAAACGCGCAAAAAACACAGAAACGCTTCAGGAAACAAGATGTTGCAATTGTTGAACATTAGTACGGAAATTCACCAATGCAAGAAAAAGTGCAAAAACAGTTTAGCCAATAGCTTGAAAATATTATAGATACACCATAACACGGATTCGGAAGCACTAAAGAATGAAATATATCCGTCAAAAACAAAGACATCGAAATACATGCAATATTTCAAGAGCACCAAAAAACGAAGATTTTTTCCAATATGCTTACAGCCTGTTTGAATCTAATCCTTAGGACACCTAGCTCACGGAAAGAGCTTGGGAATCATTTTTAAGAATATTTTAATCGGTTCCTTAGCTCCAGGTTCCAAATGCTACTTTAATGATGGGCTATATAAATGTTGATTTCTTTTAAAAAGGCTCCAAAAAAGCATTGTCGCATTATTAGAAAGAAGTTAGCCTTAATTTCAATCATGGAACTGGCTTGGCACTAGACGATCCTCTCAAACAAGTTGCTGAATATATTTTCAATGAAGATGGTGGCTTAGCAACATCAACAAGACGTAGTGTCACATATTGATTGTTTGCTAGCTCGCTCTTTTAAGCTCTGGTGGTGTTCAATGACATTCAACGTTTCTTTGTTTTTCGTCCTAAAGAATAAATGGACCAATAATGCCATTACATCAAAAACGCACACTTTCAGGTTGTGTTTGCTTCTCTATGACTACACATGTTTTTTTCCATTTTATAAATATAATAATTTTGTTTTTTACGTAGCCGTCGAGACGAAAATGCGCCTCATCTGAAATGATGAATTTTTTAGCAAAATTGTAGTTATTTTCAAACTGTCCTACAGGCCAAACAGAGGAGCAACAGTGAAGAGTACGTTCAGATTGCTTCAATTCCTATTCATTTGAACCATGCAAGCCGCCAATAATCAAATTTTTTTATGACTGATTCTTCTCCGGATAATGCGAGTGATGTTAAGCTTGGGAGACTATCGGCGCAATGAAGTTCTCGGGTTCAGGTGCACACTTTCGAAAACAGCAGCAGCAATATTCTCCAATAAGACATGACAACCACAAGAATATGTTCAGTTATTGACCAACGAACCAGTCTTTTAATTTTCTGATCAAAAATCGACAACACAGCATCCGTCTGTTATAAATTTAAAATCGCATACCGCAAAAATATACTACCCGAGTCAAAATAAAATATGATTTGATTTGAAAAGATGGTCCATCCTGTTAATATCTAAAGTAACCGGGTAAGGTTAGCTTTGTACCTTCAGCATCAACATGTTTGAATGTTTTTTTTTTGCTCATTAGACAAAGGCGCAAATAAAAAATAATTCACAAAAAATCGCTTCGAAAACCAAACTTACCTTGTTTTTTAAGTGAATTTTGGAAGCAAACCGCTCCAGGGAGACAGCCTGCATCTTTGGGTATTCTGAAAATAAAACGAAAATAGATTTTAAAAAAGGACCAGCATGATTTAAAAAAAAATTATATAAAAATTGTTTTGTTTTTGAGAAGGTTTTTAACTGTTTGAATTGACAATCTTTACATATGTAAATTGTTCATCAAGAGGAATCAAATTTTATCTGGCAAAACTCATTTCGTGAAATCTGATCTGATTCGATAAAATGAAAACTAAGTTCTTATAAATCCAGAGGATTGTTTCAGCCTCTTCACATCAGCTTTAAAATTAATTAAATGTTGGACAATTCATTTTGAAGTAGAATCGCTCCAAAAGGAGAATGAAGTTTGCGCCGTCTTCAAGGAACTCTGCTTAAAAAAACTTGTACTTAAAATATATATAGTACATCGGTTACGTAGATACGTTCGACGTCATCTCCATATTCTACAGGTGCTCGTTGGTATGTGGTGCAAACTTCACATACTCGTAGTTGTTTGGACGATGGATACCCGGAAAACCGAGACGAACAAAAGAAGAAATGAGTTAGCATTTAAAGAACAAACTATCAAGGTGACACGAACAGATCTATAAGGACATTTATCACCGTCGACATCAGTCTACGAATTTTAAAATACGGTCTTAACCATCACCTACGAAATCCAAAGTCGTGGCACAAGAGGTTATGAAAAGAGAGCCCATATTACAGCCTCTGAGTTCGTAGACCAAATCAGAATGTAACGAAACATTTTCGAGGTTTGTTGGTTTCCTGATTCAATCAAACAAATATCCTACAGACAAAGTCGAAGTCTTTCATCCCTCATTATAAAAATAAAATTTATTGCTTAAAAATACCTTTCATGATTGACTTCAAAACGGTTCTCAGACCACAAATCTAGTTTCTTTAAGTTGAAATAAATCTCGAAAATTTCAAACGACATGATATCAATTCGAAAACTCCCCTAAGTCGGCATCCATTTGTAACTCAGAGACTCTTACACAGGAAAAAGAAAGACGAAAACTTTTTTTATGACCATTAATTAGTTCAAGGAAGGAGGGTAGGTGATGTGGCGCCTTGGCCTCACGTATTGAGAGTCTCTCGCAACGAAATGAAATGCCACGCAAAACTGTTGGTCCTAATTGTTTATACGCTTTTTTGTATGATGAAAACTTTCACGTCGCTGGCGTCAGTCCTCTTTCAGGGGTGAAGGAATTCCATCCCTACGCAAACATGTGCCGAGTGTTCTGGGCGTTAGAGGCGCCCCCTTCGAAGCATCTCTTTCAGAGTGTATTCACCTGAGCTATGGCAATCATATGAATGAAGTAGATTTATTTAATATCATATAAAATTTTCGTTTTTCTTCAGTTTTTGCAGAGGGGTGGGAGTTGTCTGCCGGTTGGCTTTCGTGTTCGCATTGGGAATGCAGGGTCCCAGCAGGTGGGACCCTTTGTGTTTGACTAGAATTTCAATTTGATGAAATTGAATTCGCTTTCATAAAATCAGGGGTGGTATTTCTTTTGCTGGAGAATGAATTCATATTAAAATTAAATAAGCATTCCATGGATGAATGTGTTGGCGGTTTGGAATGGGGACATGATATCAGATGGCGTATGGACTTCAGTGGGAGACCATTTGTGCTTTCTTTCAATGTGGTTCGTTGTCAGTCTTTACGCCTGAATAGAAGGAAAATTACCTTAATGCAGTTATTGAAGATCAAACATTTAACTTTATCGTGCAGCATCGGATACATTCGAGTCCACAACAGACTACAACAATCATGTAGAAGAAGGCATTCTTGAATGCCCTCAAATTTGTGTTCATTTTAAGGCGCTAAATTTGACTGAATGGAATTTTAAAATGAAACTACACGCCGTTTTTGAATTGCAGGCATTTGAATCCGGGAGTTTATCAATTTTTTAACACTCCATCTTATGTACTCTTGGTAATCCTACGAGAGTTCGAGTTCATGAGGAAAATGATGAACTCATTCGGAGTTCATGGACCCCGAAACATTCAAGCCAAAAAATTGTGCTGGTTTGTATATTTGATATTTCAAATAAAATAACACGTCACCAAGAAGAAAGAAAAGCTGTCAGTTCCACGGCCAAACATGTGCTTGCTTTGCACTGGATGTCCTGTTCACGTTTGTATTAAAGAGGGATCAAAAGGGTGCATTTCCTAATGAGGTACTGGAAAGCATCATTAATCCATGACTTACTTAATGAAGACAATTGCCTGGGAAAACAACGATTTTTGCATTCTCTTTGGATGGTAAAAGCAGGTGGATTTCTGGCAGTGCAACAATGAAGCTATCTGCATTATAAGCGACGTGCCAATTAGAGTTGTGAAAGTGAGTAAAAAATTTATGACTTTTAGGGTTCCATACGTATAACCAAGGCTCCGCCATCCGTCCGTCCGTCCGTCTGTTACATAACTAATAATAATAATAATAATAATAGCAAGTAATAAAAATAATGCAATGATATAAATAGAATAAAAAAACACAAGTGTTTTTTAAAAATCACAAATTGCACCAAGAAATTGGCCGCAACAGATTTGTACTTAAAAAAATATTTAGTACAGTATAACGAATTCCTTCTTTAGACTTCGTTGGCCCACTCCCAATTTATAGATTTTTTTCATTGAAACAGATAGATTATATGCTCAGCAAGGCCTCGGTGATTATATCCTTACATTCATATTATGAAAATGCCTTCGAAGTTTTGCGGGCTTATCGTATTATAGACCTTAAGTTAGGTTAGGTACGGTTGAAGAGAATGAACTTCCTTAAGTTGAAAATTACCAATGGCGGCCTTAAATATCCATTATGATTTATGCTCCCAAACCCTTGTGCGTTCAGTTTCCCGTGCACTGAAGTCGTTTCGGTTGTAGGCTGTGTTTAATGGTCTCATTTTCCTCTTCATCCTGGCAGCTTCTACAAAAATCGTTGGAAATAATGCCCACTTTGATGGAACTGCAAACTACTCAAGTTTTCTTTTTCTTGTGAGGAGAACAACTTCCATCTTGGCAGGATTGGCGCAAAAGCCGCTTGAAGCTGCGCACAATGTAATTTCTTTAAGCCTTACCCCTAAAAGACTGCTGATCTGCTATCAGCTGGATACTTTCGTGTGACGAGAATGACTACATCTTCGGCGTATGCTTCTGCATTAATGGTCTTGACTTTGAGGCTTGTCAGAACATTTTTGAACACTAGGATCAAAAGTAAGGTTTAGATGGCGCCACCTTGCAGTGTGCCTCTGCTTGTCTTTTTCTTGCCAGTGAATTTATTACTCTTCATTCGAGAACGTTCATTATCCACAATCTGACACTGTTATCTGCATTGACTTCCTCCACGGCAGCATTTAAGGCTTCCGGTTTGACATTGTTAAAAGCCTCTTCTTTGTCTATAAATCATATCATAGAGGCTCTTTTCGATGATGCTGATTACGGAATGCAGCGCGGTCCTTACAGATCAATGTGGTGCAAAGGTTATGCTCATCGAAAAGGCCCCTTACATTTATGTCGATTTATGTACTTCAGATTTTGCAGACTCCAGACAATTAATGAAATGAGCCAGGAGGTGAAGTTATTAGAACCAGGAAAATGGGTTGTCATTAAAAGATCAAACGATTCCTGACTCAACTCAGTCCATGTGCCATTTGAACGCAAAAGATATCGCAGAGTTGTGTGTTCCTTACGAAGTCTGACAGCTTTATTAATACTTTCCAAAGGATTTTCACAAGTTTGGTAAACCTATTTAGCTTGGTCCGTTGAAGACTTCTTTAGTTCTGCGAAAAACCCGAAGAAACCAGACCAAGGGTATCAAATATCTCGATCTCTTTGGTCAGTTGACATCGGTGTTGCGGAAACTTCTCGTTAAGTAAAATTAGTCCAGGCGAAAAATTGACTATCATTCATCTCCATTCAGGCTCCTCTGCTAACCAATTTCTTTATTTCCGAAATTGACACTAACTCAGTTTCTCTGGGGCTTCATTGGTCCAAGTTCAAATAGGACAATGGGTGGGAATGACACTCGTCATTAAGTATGACATTCTAGGAAAAATTGTCAACCAGTTTTGTGTGGTCTCTTTGACTGCAGATATTTTGTTCCAATTCGGTGTAATTTGGTGCTTGGACTCTCGCCCAAACTTTCATCTATGCCAGCAGTGTTTTCTATTGAATGGTCAGTACGAACACGCGGTTTGATTTAACATCTTTTATTGACCCATTTTCGTGGAATTTGTGCACCAAAAATAAAACTGTACGTCCGTTTGTCCAAATGCGAATTTTCATGGAATGCTTCAAGGTTTCGATTATAATTTTAATGCATCATGTCAGCGAGTATCTTCTTTCCGTGACTCAAATTGTCAATGTACTTTCGTAAGCTACTCAGAAACTATCGTAGTTCCCCAGGTTGCAAGGTCTCTTTTAAAGTAGACGGTTCATTTTTGCAGCTTGAAGCAATACATTCGTGAAGTTTTACCATTCCTAACTGTGGCTCCATTTAAAAATTTCATTTCTGCGTCTCTCGGTGACGTTTGGCCGTTCCCTCGGAAAGTGCTTGCCTGTGGGGTTCTGACTTCTCGAAAATCTCCGATCGTTCAGACTTTTGTTTTGTGATTTTTTAAGCTGGCGTTTCGCTGTGTTCCTCCAATGATGAACTCTATGATTAATGCAGTACGTTGTTAATACTCGTATTGTTGAGCCATTGATTTCGGTCAGAAATATCCTTTGTCTTTTATGTGATGAGCGACGTCGGTATTTTTGTCTCTTATGTTTTTATCAATTGATCTTTAACACTGTAGAAGTAGACCTATAATGGTTTTTGTAACATCACCGCACTTGTTTATAAAGAGCATTTAGAATCAGCTCAGAAAACGTTGTGATTTCGGTTATGTGGTCACCCCAACTGAGATTGTCATTAAACGAATCTGAAAAACTGTCATCAGTTGAAGTGTATGAAGAAAATTGATAATTTATAAAAATTTAAAAGGAAGTTGGAGACGGAACAGATCCCTGCGGCACACCAGCATTTATAAGGTAAATTTCAGACTAAAAATTGTTACGTAATGCTTGACTCGTTTCGTAGGAGATTCTTCTAAGAGCCTGATCAAATGCAGTAAATTTACTGTCACCTTTAAGATGTAGAAAGATCAGATAACCTGTGGACACAACAGAAGAGGACAGCCGAAGAGAACACATCATCACATAATTATTAAATTAGACTTATAAGGGCGAGCAAGTTATTTGCACCTCAAAAATCGAAACTAGGGGATTTGTTGAGACATTAGGAATTTAGGATGACATTTAACAAAATTTGTCCTTTTTCTCCTGTCTTGCAAAATATTATTGCGCTTCAAGTAGGTGGCTCAGCTTCTAGGACACTGATTTTGCAATGACATAAGTTTTGCCGATATTATCTTATTTTAATTCTATGATCAACAAAGCTGTCTCAAAATTTGTTCGTTTATTATTATGATTCCTTATTATGTTTTGTGACTAAATGATAATTGTTACATGTTGCATGGGTTCTTTAATGAATCAAAACCGAAATGAAAAATGGCATAGAAGAGGAAAATTTGACCACTTTTTTTTTTTTGTAGAACGAATTTTTTTTAAAGTATTTAAACAAAACAGCTTAAGCGAACAGTGACAGTAGGTTTCCTGAAAAAAATCGGTCTATCATGTAATTAAAATAAATCGCCTCTCTTTGTTTTCAATTGCTAAAAAAAAAACTCTTTTTTTGTTCATGATATTTAACAATAAATCTGTAATGATTTGCGTTTGTGATTTTCCAGGGAATTGCAATTAAAAGTAAAATTCATTGGACGAACAAAAAAGAGCGCTTTGGATGTTAGCTTTTGTGACTTTGTTCACAATATTTTTTTGAAAAAATTGCAAATTGAATAAATTTCTGCAACAAAAATCGAATCACATCAGTTAAGTTAAGGAACTCAAAGAAAGGTGGACGAAATATTCTGGGCCACCTTAATAAGACGACTTTAAAAAGTTTTTTGAGGAGGAAAATGTGCACTACGACTGCACTTATAACTTTTAATATTCCCATCTATACTTAAGCCAACCAATTGTCTGGCATTTAATACCGAGGCATATCAATGCCTTATTTCGTCTTAAAGGTCAAGCCTATCATTCCATCTAATGCCGTTCTCATCCACATAAATCAGACATCAAAAGTATGACTTTTGAGTGCAACAAGTCGTAGACCAAATTTTCACAGTGCATCAAATAGTGAAAAAGACCAACGAGCTTCAAAGCCATGAAACTCCAAGATGTTCAATTTTGATGTTGAATTCATGATCTGCACGTATAAGGTTGTGTTGCAGAAAGGTTTAGAAAATGCGATCAGCCGCAAAATTTTGTTTCAAGCTTCTCAGATTTTGGGAAAGAAAGGAGATGTCGCAATTTGAGTTCGCTCCAGGCGGTAGTTAAAGCTTTCATGGCGATCGACTAAGATGAGTTGGTGTAAGTGTTGATGGTGGTTATGGACACAGATCCAACAAACACCATTTCAACCTTTGGTAGGAAGGAAATTCTTCTAAAATGAGAGGACTGTGCAGATTTGACAAGGACTAATTCTGGACTGTCTTATACCATCTTGTTCAAGAACCAGTCAGTGTCATAAGATATCGCTTCTGTCGGACGGCTTCAACTTCTGCATCGTTCGTTACATAGATGGTTCCAATAGCTGCAATAGATAGTTAGTAATTTAACTATAACTAAAGTAGCTCTTTAATCAAGTTCAGCTTTCAGTGCTGTAGTATCGTTTTTCAATCGATTTTTATTCTTGAAAATCTGTAGCTTAAATCTTTGATTTCCAAGCAATTTTTTTACTATACCATTCGGTGTTTTTTTCCAGAAACTTGCCTTGCTGCTTCGTCGACTGCATAGGCTTCCAGTTAGCCTCTTTTTAAGGTATCTTCCATGTCTTTTTGTTTGGCAAAAAATCGAGTGTGATTAAGAGGTACACAGACTGTGTTGAGAGGCAGATAGTCGTATTTTGATGTTAAGGCAGTCGAATTTAGGGACTTCTTGTTCTTCGGCTTGGTATTCGGGATTCTCACTTTTCATTCCATCCCGAGTTTGACCAACATTAATATTTTTTCAGATTTAAATAAGCCTTCCGCACAGTAGTCGTAAAATAACTCTTCCTTAAGGGCTACTTTCAATTGTGATCGTTCTTACCGAATATTTTACATTGAAAGCATTCAAGATTCGATTTAAAAAAAAATTGTATAGCACGCTTGCAGCGGATTAACCTTTCCGGTCTTCATGAAGAGCATTTGCACAGGGTTAGGGAATTTATATATTTTCTAAAATGACGGTCTAGCAATCTTTTTTTCTGCTTTCTTGAGATGCTATGTAGCATGGATGCACGTAAAAAAATGTTAAGTAAAAGCAGTATTTTAAGTCCCATTCTGGACTGCAGATACATTGATTTGAGGGAAATTAAATGCCCACAGTACTTTTGCTCTCTCCTAACATCGCAATCTTTCAGTCGGTGATTTACATTTATCTATGTGCGTGCAAGTCAGGCAAGTTGGTATCAATAGTAGAGTCCATCCACGTACCAACACTCTTTTCGAATCTCAATTTACACAATCTAATGCTTGATGTATGACAACAGAAGTTCCAGTCAAATCAGCTGCGCATTGTCATGTTAATCTGTATTAATAAAATTCCATGACAAGTGAATAATGGTTCGCTTTAATAAAGCGCACGGATTAATTAAATTCTTTTTTTTTTTTGGGCGCATATTTATTAATTCGCATTTCATTGTGAGTAAAACAAATTGTTTAAAACAAAACAAAATATTAATTATTATCAAACCATAAAGGATGTTTCAAATTTATCCTCCATGTGGAGTGAGAACAATTAAATTTAATTTGCAACCTCACATTTCGACAAATAAAGTTTTTGTTTCAAAATTAAATGGTCTTTTTTTTTAGAAAATCATTTTCCACCATATTTGGAAAGGACTGAGGGCGGCACGGCGGCACTCTCACTCTGGCTTGTTTTGTAACTTAATTAAATTGACGCTATAACAATTTCAATATAAAAAAAGATCAACAAAAACCTGGAGCGGGAGTTCATCAAATATCCATGCACAAAATATCCATTTTCGAACTGGCGTGTATACGGTTCGGGTCGGAAGTTAAAGTTTATCTATTCCGGAATTAATTTACGTTGTTGGATTGAAAATTTCATCTAACCTTAACCTTTTGGCAATATTGCAACCGAGTACTCTAAACTTTGGCCAACTGTCAACTGTTTAACTCGCTGCTGCTTGAATGTTGGAATAAAGTTCTAACGAAAACAAACCGCGATGTTATATTTCATCGTAGTTAAGTTTTGGCTTGCAGTAACACCCTGTAGACATTGATAAGGGGAAGTTCCTTGGCAGAACTTGGGTGCTGAATAACAAAACAAAATTTTAAGATAACAAGCTATAATTAATTTCACACGAACAGGCAGCCACTGCTAGGGTTGAAGAGAGGGGTGACTTTTAGATTTGAAAGTCCTTGGAGTGGTTTTTCTTTTAGAAACTTCATTGCTTGCACTTGGGATTGGAATGGGGCAACCACCAAAATGAAGAGAACCGTCGAAATTATGCACCACAATAAATATTGTCATTGTGAGTAAATAGACGTTGTCGATTGAGAAAACTTAAAATAATTTAATTTAATTTAATAAGTTCTTGAATGCAATGCTAAAGGATCGTATAGCTGTAAGGATTTGCTTTTGATTCGGATCAGTTAGTTTTTTTTATGACGTAATCATGTTTTGAAGGGCTTAAAGGATGCGGATATTAAAAGCTTCCTTAACGCTCAACTTCGTTTTTAATTTTATCAGAATTGTATCAAGATGATTATAAAAAAAAAATTGCAAAATAACATTGGGCCCAATATGGACCCTTGTGGAACTTCAGTTTTATGAGGCTTTTTTGAAGTTAACAGACCACAGGATGCCCGTGACTCTGTGGTAAGTGCGGCTGCTGCTGAACGAGGTATTCGGGTTCATTTGTCATTTTTTCACAGTCCCACCTTGACTGACAAGAAAAAGCTTCTGAGGCCGTTCGGAGTCGGCAATAAATTAAAGGTTCAAAAATGTAAGGCTCACTCAAAAATGGTGAAACTAGGCTCTGGCTCATAAAAGAACTGTATCGCCACCAATTCTTTTTTAAATCGCTTCTTATTTTTATCCCAGACTTTTGATAAGCTCTGCAACACAGTCATGGCAAGATAGTGACTTGGAAGAGGAACTCGAGCAAAGACTGCCAGTGTTTAAGGTGCATCAAAACCCTATTTGAATTCGTTAAGTATTTCGGTGTTTAAAGAAAGACCCCAGTTTGTTTACGACAAAAAATTACTAAGCGAGTCCAGATCTATTTTAAATTCCGAGAGTTCTGTTTTTTCGGTAAAGAGCATTTTGATTCTTCTTTTTACTTATTATGAAGTAATCGATGGAATTTTATGGCTTCAAGATTAAAGGTCTTGTAATTTTGAGTCAATCTGTTTCTTCATTTGCATAAGAAGATCTTTTATAAATCATTGCATGGAAGCTTTAATGTGATGACAGTAGTTCAATATCAGTCGATTCATAGCCTCTGAAATCAGTTGTATTCGAGTATGTCACAAAATTCAGTCAATTGGTATTTGTTTGATAAGAATTTCGATTTGTGGGGGCAGAAACAAAGAAAGATCAAGGAGGCTGTGTCTACAATTTGGAGTATACCAAGTGAAATGGAGCTTGAGAAGCTTGTTTAATTGAAGGTTGCAATGCTTATACTGTTCATCAGAAAATTTAAACATGCCCGGAAAAAATTATTCATCACAACAGCTACAACTGTAGGCAAAGTAAATTACACACCAACATTGTCGTCGAATATTTTTTTTAAATTGCCTAGGGTATGTCAAGAAAGAGTTCCGAGAACTTAACAAAAACAAAATTATAATAAAATATCGTCTAACAAGAAAATCAGGAAGGACATTTAAGAATATTCATGGCTATCGTTTTAGAAACAAAACATGCGTGTTCATCGACCTGATAAAAATTTGCAGCAGTTTTCAAAATTCAGTTCGATTGGATTCGTTATTTGTCAAGGTCGTAGCATAACTTTTTTAGTAAATCAATTGATAAAAACGTAACTTCAAACTGAATTAAATTCTTCATGCGTCTTTTAATGCATGCATGAAAGGATCTAAATTTTTGCCTTAAATTTACTTCACTTTTAGTCGGTCTATGACATTAATTCTGAAAATTTAATAAAGAAATAATCTTAAAAATGGATGCATTTTATATTTGCACAGATCAGACGTTGATAGAATTCAGCAATGATTACCAACAAAGAAACTGAGATACATTCGTGTGATACAATAAATTGAAAAGGACTTGAAGAAACGTTTTCAATTAATTAACTTTGGAATAAGCCAAATCCCCCATAGCCAGGCCAAAGACACATAAGAAAATTTCAAAATTCAATATTTATATAAGGACGTAGAGATAAGACTCCAGACTGACACCAACCAGACATATCGTCTTCGAATAGCTCCACTAAAAACTCATGACCTTGTCAGGTTCATGCAAAAAAAAATGACTAAAAATGTCTGTCGCATTACTTGTAGAAGTCATTTTTTTTTTCAAAAGAGAAATCGAATAAATTCAACCTGGCAAAGTAAACTTTGATTCTATTTACTCAAATGTAATTATATCTATTTGTGTGAGTACTTGAAGGGCATTCGAGACGGTGGATGGTGTCTGATTCTTGTTTATTTGTCAACGCATTGCATTGCGGGGGTGCTTTCCATTGTTAGTTTATTTTCAAAAAGGTAAACATTCATTGAATTGAATTAATATTTGAAACTTTCACAAAGTGACACAATTTTGGTCCTTTTAAATTACCGAGAGTATCGAAGGCATGTTGTTTGTTGGCTATTAAAACAAAGATGGTAATGCTGTTGATGTATCTTCATCGTGCAAAAGTCAGACGCACTCATCCATTGGAATTTTCAGTTAGCGGCTTCAAATCGCGTATAGTGATGTTCTTTTCTTCCGTGTATGCGAGCAAAGTTGAATTTCTCGGTGAAGCTTCACATGCAGATGTTTATACCCTTCTTGTTGGAGCGTTCTTATTTCATGTCCTAACTTACCAATTTGTAAGGTAAGGAAAATTGAATCAGAACTTTTGTCTGTTTGTCCGTCTGTCCGTTAAGATCCTTCTGCAATCAAGAACGCATGGAGGTATCAATTTGACTGCGGTCCTTGCAAAATAAAGCTTCTACATCGATGTAGTCAAAAGATATAGCTGATCATGCCGCATATTTTTATGTTCGCAAGTGAATCAAAAGCGGTATGGTATCCCGTTGACATAGAACCATAGAATTTGGCAAGAAGCACAAGTAAAACAGTAAATTTATTGCAACATCATGCAAATGCTGGAACTTAAAGCCAAGAAGTAGGCTGTGAGAAATTTAAAAGAAGAAAAATACATAGCATATCTTCCGGTGCTATGGAACCCTTCGTGTGCGTGTCCGACTCGCACTACATCGAAAAATTGTGTTTTTTTCTACAGCGTTTATGAAGTAATAATAGATGACCCTGTTAGCAGTCGCTTCAACAACAGATCGTTGATCCTATCGTAGATGTTTATACTTATCACAGAATTTGAAAGCTTTTGTAAACGGGATGCCTTTGGCGGGTACATTAAATCTTTGCTCTATGCAGCACGACTTTATAATCGGCTACATGTGTGGTCTGGAATTTGAAAAATATATTGTTAGAACCGATTTGGAGATGCTGTGATTTTTTCAAGGATCTTCTTTACAGAACTGAAGAGGTCTCCCTAACGAGCGAGGAATTCAATCGGCAGCAGCGGTCTTGTAGGACTTAGTTCATTATTGTGAGACTTGGCAGCCAGCGAAAAGCTGAAAAACATTGGCCTGCCTTAAACAAAAGCGGTGAAGTGCGAGTCTTCCTGTTTTTTTTTTTTAATTTTAAGTGTTTCATAGTCCACTTCATTGCGTAAAATTTAGTTGCAATTTTTAAAGAAATGGATTAGATTTTCTCTTTTACTTGTGATATAAGACATTGCTTATTGCCATATTTCACGATACTAGGACAGCGGGGAGTTCCCTATATGAGTATCAAAACATTCGGCATAAGTTGCAAATTCTTTTGACTGTGGATTTAGGGTCCTGATTTAAGTCAGACAGACAAACAACGAAGTGATCATATTAAGTTCCATTTTTCCTTTTGAGGTACGGAGCCCTAAAATGTTAAATTTCTGATTAACTACGGAATATAAATTCCTGTATTGTCTCGTCTGGTTCCTGTCAACCCAATGATGACTCGGTATCGCTCTCGGTTGGTCGTAATGTTTCATCCACAGTCTTCTTGGAACAAAAATGGGCGAATAATGTCGTCATCCCAAAAGTCATACTTAAGAGTCAAGCATATGGTATTGCCGAGCCAAAAATAGAGCAGCTGATCTGGAAAGATGCTTCTGCGAGCGACTCTTTGTCCATTTCGAACTGCGCTAAGCCGGAAGTACAATCTCCATAGAGAAGCTTCTATTTCGGAGTCAACTTCACGTTGCAAGCATAATAATCTGAATAAGAAAAGGGGGTGTACTTTGTTATCAATCAGCAAACTAGTCTAAAGTATTTTCTTCAAATGCTTGAGTACTTCAGTTTCAGTTGATCTATTATTTACGGCCAAAATTTATTTTCAAAATCCGAACTGTTCGAACAAATCACAAATCCAGCTAATGTATCCCAACATTTTTCTTTTGCTGTCAGTGGCAAAACAACATATGGCAAGGAGCTTCCCATTGAAGTTTCGTTTTGTTAAACTTTAAATGTCTTACATTCAAATTTTTGTAACATTTAATGTATAATTAAAGTGCCAACAATAGTCGAAGAAATAATTTATGCAAATCATATACACTCAGCGTGCCTTCGGCTAATCGACCAAAAACAGATTTCGTCTAACCCCCAAAGGCTTCGGGGCGTATACGCAACAAAATGTTTTCCACTAATCGCTCAAATGTCAAGCTAAAAATAAATACACGAAACAAATGGTTTCTTATATAAAAGGGAACGCTTTTACGTGATAAGAAATCGATGAATCAAGTGGAAATGTCAATTGGTTTTTACGAGCGAATGGAAACAAGTATTAAAAGCGCCACAAACTTAACACACTTTTTCCAGGTAACGCTGACTGCTCAAAGTACTCATATCCTTGATTGATTGGGATAAAAATAGCTGCTGTTGTTTGAGTTTCAATTGAAATAGGAATGTATTGATTGATGTAACTTTAGGCACCATCAGGCTGAAGAAGTTAACCTGTTTAAAGCATCAGCCTACATGAAGAATGACCTCGATTAAAATAAAGCGAATGCAGAGAAAATAAAGCTTGTTGCCAAAAAGAATCTTATGGTCTATAAGACTTTTTTAAATTTGTGTCTTTGGTTCGTCCAAATGGGAGCTAATTTCACATAATAAGGATATAAGTGTTTCGAAATGTCCCAAATCAGCTGTCAGCAGTGTCGGGTTGTATAAGGATATAAATCTATTGAACTTTCTAAACGAGCAAGTATGAAAAGGCTTTATACTATATATCTCAAGCAGAACTATCATTGATGAGAAAGCCAGAGAAAGACCTGAAAGAATATGCTGAAGTTAAAACTGCAGGATTCTCAGAAAGAAATCCTTGCTTCGAAAATAAGCTAGAATAACGAACCTGTGTTGTAGGCTATGATTTAATTTCAATTTTGTCTGCATCCTTTATGAAGTTATGCATTCATTCTTTAATGGAAGATAACAGTGTGTGGTCGTGGGAACGAATTGATCGCAGCTCATTGATATTCACTGTGGTATACCTCAAGGAACAGATGTTGGACCTATCCTGTTTGGTTTGCAGTTAGCTTCTCATAAACTGTCCTCTGACCGAGATTGATCATACAATGCAGATTGTTAACACAGATTTTAAAAGCCTGTATCGCTGGAAAATTCTTAAAGAGGCTAATAATTTTACATAACCTTGGGATACAGATATAGACAACACAATTGGCAAGGTCTTAGGTAAACTTTGTGCTTCACAGCATTTCATACCGAGAAATACAAAGCTGTTGTGGGCGATGACACTTCTTCTTCCAGGCTGTGAAATTTAATGCTGCTCACACTACAAGAGCTGGAGAAAACTAAAAGTTGTTCTCTGAACTGAAATTGAATTATATTTCTGCTTTCTCCTAACAATTATTGACTGGTCTTTTGGGAGACCTTAAGGTCTTTATGCCTACTGAAAGACATTGTACGGACTAGTGAGGCTTATTTCTTATAAAAGGGTCTTCCAATAAGGACTTTCGAACTTTGGCAGTTGATAGCGGCCTTATTGTTAAAGGTACATCTATCAAATTAGCTGTCATTTATTCAGTCCGTTTTGCCATCAATCACCATGGAAGGTTATAGCGTTCAACAAATTTGCAAAAAATAAAATTGTTTTATCAAAATGGGTGTTCTGTTCGGGCAATGTTCTTCGAGCTTCGCCCATTTTTCGGTATGAAGTGTGATGGATAAATTTGAGTTCACTAGTTCAGTAAGCGGTCAACCAACACACGCTGACGAAACGCAAGATCTGCCGAAAACACCGCTACTGTCTGTGAAAGTGTGAAGGAGAATCCGAGGCAGAGCTCGCACTTTCGCAGACCACAACTTGGCGAAGAATTTTGCATCGTGATTTGGTCCTGCACCCGTACACAATTCAACTGATTCAGGAGCTGCAAGTAAATGACCATAGACAATGACGTGTGTTCGCTGTATGGGATCTGGAGCTCCGTATTTTCAGCGATGACGCACATTTCTGGATGAAAGGAAACGTCAACAAACAAAATTGTAGAATTTGTGACGATACCAATTCGATTACCAATACACAAATTCCCCAAGATACAAAAGGCCTATTCTAGGGGCAGATACATATACATGAAAAAATTCATGTCAAATACCGTCAATAGAACACCTCACAAGATTTTCTGATAACTTTTTGACGACATTCATACATTCATACAGAAAGAAAGCTCACAGAATTTTAAATTTGCTTTTATATTTGTTTGGCTGCGAAACAAAAAAGAAAAAAGGCACTCCTAACCTATTTTCACAAAACAACCACTTTGATCAAAAAGTTCCCGGAATAACCAACGTGTGGCGCTCCTATCGTTCCGCTTATAGTTCTGTGTGCTTTTTTTTTTGTTAAGTTGGTACATCTGTGGTTGAAAATTCCCATTAAATCATAGCGTCATAGCTTGAAAGTTGCGAAAGTTACGTAGGTTGGCGATTTTTTACAAGTTAAGAAATGGAGACCGCGTTGACGTCGCAAAAGACATGATTTGCGAGGCTAAATCTGATCCGACATTCATCAAAAGGATCATTACTGGAGACGAGACGTGGGTTATGAGTACGGCACGCAATCCATACATCAGGCAAGTCAATGGCGTTTACCAAATGAGCCGAGACCAAAAAAAAAAAACACGTCGTTTTCAGTCAAAAAAGAAGTTTAGACAGTAAGCAAAGAGTATTATTTAGCCGCTATGAGACGTTTGCGTTAAGCAATTCGCCGAAAGAGACCAGAATTGTGGGCGGAAAACTCGTGTATTTTGCACCATGATAACGCACCGTCGCACAGTGGCATCATTATTCCTAATTTTTTTTTACGAGTAATGCAACAAATATCATCCAACAGTCACCGAATTCACCTGATTCGGCTCCCTGTGCCGAATTTCAAAAACAATTTCGGGAACGCGTTTCAGCAGCCGAGAGGAAGAAGAATGGAAATGGACATACCGAAAATCGAATTTTAAAAATGTTGCGAGGATTGGATCAAGCGCTGGCATAAGTGTATTGTACTCGAACTTGTATTTTAAATTTTCTGAATAAATTCCGGGAACTTTTTGATCAAGGTGACATTTAGTTTATTTTACGGAAGACAAAAACTTCCACGGGTATGGCTTCGACACCCTTTTTATTCTTGTCGTAATGGTTCGAACAAGGGTCCATGTGAAGACTGGTAAAAAAAAAGTTTGCTGTGGAAAAAGATCTGCGAAAAACAATATCGAACTTGGGTAAGACGATGCGTTAGACAAACCGACAAACTTTTCAGAAAATTCGCACACTCTTGGAAGAAAATCTCAACACTAAAGAGGAAATATAATTTTCCAAGTGTCAGTCAAGCAGCTGCACGATGAGAATAATCGAATCAAATTTGAATCAACTCTTTTCAGCACTTTTGAAAGATGACGTTTCTTTTTTTTTATTTGGAATAATGCCATATCTGCCGTCCTCATTAAAAGACGGTAGCACAAAATAATCGTCCAAGCTTTTCATACTATCCATTGTTTTATTTTTGAGAAACAAAAGAAGATTCAAGTCTGGCAAAGTGAGTGCATCCCAGCCGTATAGAAAGTTCTCGAAATGATTGAATATCTGCATCTACTTAGGAGCCTGCGATTAAGGATGCTCCTGTAATCAAGGCACTCGTTTAATACGATATTGATTTGATTTGTGAGGCTTCTTAAGTGTTCTGCGGGTCCGACCAATCGAGTTATTTATTTATATCGCATGGAAAGGCGTTTGTAAACATTTGTTTCGAAATTGATGTCCTGTTGTATTCCTGCTAAAAGCTTTGTTTAAGTGGGCAATCGCCTCTCGGTGTTGATGTTTATCACATTTGTTGGTTTGTTTTTTCACTTCACTAAATGTTGTCGTGTAGGGTCTGAGTTAATGGACACCAAAACACCGGGCATTAGACCACATAAATGGTGGATTAAACATTTGATCTAAGCTCTTTTGTCGCAATTGTCCAAGTCTTTTTTTCGATTTCGTTTCCTGACACATAACATTGAAGTAATGACGTGGCTACACGGAAGGTACACGCAGACGATATCGATATCATAGCTCGTTTAAAGCGTGCCGTAGTATACACAAAGTATATGCTGTACACTTGAAAAATATTCATCGAACATCATCTCGGCCAAAATATAGTAAAACGATGGACAGCTACAACTTTGAGGTAGTAAAGAAGTTCATCTACGTCGGAACTAATAAACCCTCTCCGAACGAAACCACAGTGGAGATCCGATGGAAAATAGACCTAAGCAACCGTTGCTACTTCGGTCTGTCAATACAACTATGATCTAAACTCCTAACATGAAGAACAAAGGTTTTGCCAGCTCTGTTTTATGGATAGACGATTCTGCTGAGCAAACACTTTATTGTGATTCTTTGAAAGATAAATTCTTCGTCGGATATTTGGTCCTATCTGCGAGGAGGGCAAATGGAGGAGAAGGCATAACCACGAACTCAACGAGCTGTACACAAAAAAAAAAAACTCCGCGCCATCGAGAGAATGGACTATTATAATCCAGCCAAGAGAGTCTTCAAATCCAAGCCTGTTGAATGTCTGCCTAGGCAAGCTTAATTGGAGTTTTCAACCTGCACTTGAGAATGAGTTCAAACAGATTTTTCAAAAAATAGCAATGCAAACGCTTTTTTTGTACTCAAAAATTTGACGCTTTCCTCACGCAGAATAATGTCGACAGTACTGTGATTCAAGAAGATCTGTGTTATTCATTTCGTTATATGCGACAACTCAGCAAGAGTTTGACTGCCTTTAAACTTTGATCCGATATAAAAATTAATTTTCATCAGTCCTGGAGCTTTAAGTTTGGTAGAATCTCTCGCTGCGATATGCTACAAGGGTCCAGTATGCCAAGGCGCACTTAGTTTTTGAGCGATGAAGAAGATACCGGAACCCTTGCTTTATGTTTTTTTAAAGCCCTCCGTTCTACTCCTAAAAAAACCTAAGTGAGCGAGGCTGACCACCCTGATTCGCGCGTTATATATTTTTTGTGGAGGAAGTGGCAGGAGATATACATAGGAACGTGTCCAGCGATCAAATGAGGTGGGTATTCCTTGAGCAATAAGATCAACGTCTTGAGATTATGCACCACCTCCCTAAAATATTAGAGTATCTGAAGAGCACTCTAACTAAGAGTGCGATTCGACTGAGAGAATCTTAAAATTGGAAGGACCTGATACTCAAACCTTCACCGATGGATCAAAGATCGAAGTAAGGACTGGTGCTGGAGTCTTCTGCAATTTGTTGCACATAAATACCCGTAAAGACTTCCAAATGAATGTAGTGTCTTTAAGGCAGTACTAACAGAGAACCTCGTTCCCACAAGAGTAAACATCTTTGTGGATAGCCAAGCGGCAATAAAAGCGGATACCATAAAATCGAAAGCAGTAGGCAGCTGCATTACAGCTCTAAATGATCTGGGCAAGCGACAAAAGGTCATCTGGGTGCCTGATAATAGAAACACAAATACCAGTGACTCGAGACTTTAGCAATAGAGTATGGAACTCTAGGACGATTGTCTCATAGTCTATGGGCCGAACTGAACACAAAGAGAAGCAAAGGAGTTTTTGCCTTCAACAAGAAAGATTCACGCATGCTGACGGGTGTCTTGACAGGGTTTTGCGTAAAATGTCCAATGGCCATCAGAATGGACGTCATTTCCAATGATTTTTGTAGGACCTGCCAAGTAGAAGAGGAAATGGAGACTATAAGACAGGCACCTCCCCTTTCGAATGCCCTCGGTGGAGACAGAACGCACACAGAACTGGGTGTACACGCAAAGATCCCATTTAAAGACCTAATGAGTTCCATCAGGAGTAACAAATGGTTTCACTAGAAACAAATTTCTACTAAGGAAATATTTCGTTATGGGGAATCATAATGGACCTTTTAAGTCATCGTGGTTACTTCCAACTTCAGTAAATTCATTCCCTTCAACCTTACCTAACTAAAGGGTATTACTGTCATTGTGTATGTCGCTAGTTCGGTTCTCCATTTTTCTTTGGTGGTTTTTTGACGAGGCGGCCCAAAATGTATCTCCCAATTGGAGGATGCTAAAACTTTTGCAAATGGCAACAACGATCATTTATGTTTTGATCTATGTTGAGTTATAACATGCAGGGATCATGTAGTGCTATACTCCTAAGGAAAAGCGTGTCCTCCTGACGAAATAATCATCATCATACGTCTAAGGCCACTCGTCAAGCACAAAGGTTTCATAATTTCTTTGGGATTTTTTTTAGCCACAAATTCAAGAGGACAAGCCATAGGCTCTAGAAGCCTTAGGAGCAAATATCTGACAAGAATGCAAGAACTTATTTCCCAAAATTCTGGCCGAAACGATTGAAAATGCGATAAAAGTAACCCAAATGGTCACAAGCGGGGATCTTTTGACCGATATCGTCTTCAAAAAGTAATGAAAAAGACCTAAGGACAAATTCAAGTTAAGCTAACTTAACGTAGGCATACACAGATCCATGCCTGACTTCCCTCCATGCGATCAGAACAAAAAATAGGCTAAAAATGGTTTTGGAAATATCCCATGTCCATGCTTAGCTTCGTTTAAACCTTTTTTTAAGCTTTATTGGCGAGATTCTTTCGGGGAAAGAACATTTAAATGGACAAAAACTCAATTGCTGAATTTCGTTAGCAGTTCTTGTTTCTGGGCTCCAGCGAGTGGCGTGGCTATGCTACGTTTACTGGTGTTTCGACAGTCACCTCATTAGTGTTTCTGCATTGAGTTATGGTATTGACCATTCATACTTAGATTATTCCGGCAGAGTGTTCAAGTCTGGACTTCGATGTCGGTCCTTTAAGGAGGTTTTGTGAAAGAAGTTATCCTCGATGATACCTGGACCCTATTTTTTTCGAAGAATGCTGGGGGAAAGAGTTCCTATTGCAGCAATGCCATTGCGTTAAGGTATCGGTGTTTGGGTATGTTTCCTTAGTTGGCCATGCTGTTGACGAGTTGATTTGAATGATCCCTGGCGGTGGCTAGGAATTTTAAGAACAAACCAACCGTTTACCGGGTTATGGGTTTGATTCCTGATTCGCTGTAGAGTCTTCTGTTGCTGACGTGTTTCTTGGTGATCCTGTTCTAGTGGAGGCCAGTACATATGCGCAAGATCTTCCTCTCGAACATGGCAAGTTTCTTGATATACGTCTTCAAGACTGTGCTGTTTATATAAGAGCAGCTTTGTGTTCTAGCTGGGGCCGTTTTGGTTGCGCATTTAACGGTAAACTCGATGGCAGGCGAAGCAAGCAAGCCTTACGAAGAATTGCATCCACATGAGGTTTAAACTTCAGCTTCTCAGTGAACTTTACTCCAAGGTACTTAATCTTTATTGAGGCCTTGACGATTGTTCCGTCCTGGAATCCAATCATGGTGTTGTGAAAAATGTTAGCGGATCTTGTTCTCCGTGAATTTCGCCGGCCTACGGAAGCACATCAGCTCCATTTTCCTTGGATTGGATCTTTCGCTTTCTCTTTGGCCTTATTTATATAATTTCTCTGCCCTTTTATGCTCATTTCACACGGCAAGGAGAAGAAAGAATGTACCATTAACGAGTATGACAGTCGTCACAAAAGGTTGCGCATAAAAGGATGCAGATTGAGAGTTCAGCGAAAAGCTAACGAAGCTTAAAACTCTACGAAAGAGCGCATTCCGAATGTGCAAATGTTTCGAGGGACTGCGATCGGCACTGACCATTGTTACAAAGCAGCTCGTCAACAAATAAGAGGTTTGACATTGACACCAGGTATCAATAAAGAAGCAGACGAATTCATGACGAATGGTGTCATGACCATCCTAATGCTTTTCGACTGAGCCTTAGATCTCATCGATTCTAGATTGTCATCATTTAAAAATTTGCATCTTGAACCGAAGCCTACAAAAAATGAATTTAAGCAAATTGACTTTCGCAAATGGACACCTCTGCAAATCTCCATTCAAGTAAATCAATATGCTTAAATCTTTCAAGAGCACTTTCGCTCTTTCGGTCTCACTTCCTTCAAGATAAGTCCTTACATTTCACTCAAGTATTTTAAGTTTAATTGACAACACGAGGAGAATAAAACTTTTGTGTACACACTTAAGCTGTAAGCTGTTTGCTAAGGGTCATATTTTAAGGGTACTTCCTTCATTATACTTCAATGTTAACTGAAATCCTGAAAAGATGGCTTTAATTCATTATACTTCAATGTTAACTGAAATCCTGAAAAGATGGCTTTAATGACTTCTTCTAGACAATTTGTTTGCTAATGTTCTTTTGTGAAACGTTTTATTGATGTTGCCACACAAAGTTATCATTGTGGGCCAACATAAGCCGGGCAAAGTAATACTCTTGAAGACTTTCGTTGACAAATGTTCATTTGTTTTTCAAGTTTTCGGTCCCTCTAGCTATTCATCTTCATTCGTGGTAAGATGAGTGATTGTTGAATCATATATCAATGCGGATATGCTCCTAGAAACCCTTCTATTGTTCTGCATAAAGCCACAAGAGTGCACAATGGCAACATTTTGACAAAAGCCTTAAATGTGCATCTCCTTCTCAATGGAAAGATAAATTTCCAAGGAAAGTTTTCATCATCAAAGTTTTGATCTGTAATGGCAAGGGGTGTAGAACCTAAGAGGCTCACAGTTCCATTAACATTTCGTTGCATGTTCACGCATTTTAAACTACACCAAATCCAGTCTTAAGCTAATTTGACTTGGTGTCGTATTCGACAAGCATACAAACAGTAAGAGGCTGAATAATTGGAAATTAGGAAAAGAACAAATTAACTGGCGTTCTTGGCGTTGCTGCTGCTGTCATTGCTCACTCGATCCTTTCGTCGTTTCACAAAAGCATTAAGAATCCTTCAGTGAAATTGAATTGACCTCCTTTATTCGTGCAAATGACTTGGCTGCTACTCGTCGTCTTCCCTTCCCGTCTTCAAACGAAATTCCAATAGTGAGCCTCCACTGTTGAGGAGGGCCACGAGCATAAATGAAAACGAAACGTGTTCGGATGATGTAAGTGGTTGTTGGCTGACATGCTGGGCGTTGGCACCAGACACACCATTGGCATGGCCTGGATGAATGCCAGAGATGTTGCTTGGGACTGGCTTCTGCACTAAAACACACAATTAAAATGAATTTCAAATGGTTATTCACTTATTGATGTAGCCGGGTAAGGGCTGTCGGTTTTTACTCTCTTCCATTAGTGCTGTAAATTAGTGGCGTGAAAGCGCACGAAGGTTTTGATGGTGACGACAGTTGCAATGAATTTGGAAATGAATGGTGACGCTCCGCAAGAAGACATGCTTCCGTGAGAAAGGTAATCAAAACAGTGTGGAAATGTATTACAGTCTAACTTGCAAGACAAGCCTCTCTTCTAAGTGTACGCAAAATTTTAGAACGCGGAATATTATTTGTTAACTAATTTATTATTATAGTCCTAAAGATGAAATTTAGGCTCTTTTCACACTATCCGGTTCTAAACGGACGGTGAAAATCCGAATGCACGTTTTTCTTATTTTGATAACAGTTGAGTGAGGTGCTTTTTGGTCAAAATGAATCGTTAACAAAAATTATTTTAAAGCGTCTAATGTGAAAGTGTTCGTTTGAGCCATTGAAATTGGATAATGTGAAAAGAGCCTTAAACAAGGTTTTCCAATCAGGTCTTGACAACTTTAAAAAAAAAAAAAACGCAAACCATTTAAGATTTTTCAAAAGCTTAATCATCGGCTTGAAGTTCAATCAAAACATTTATTAATGGATTTCGACCTTGTTCATTTGGCCACCGCGAGCACGTTTGTAGCGGTCGATTCGTTGGACCCAATTTTTGATGATTTGGCCGCTGTTTCGAGTTCAATGTTGGCTCTGAGCTCTTCCAACGTTGTCCGCTTGTTGGCATTAACCAATGACTTAACGTAGCCCCAAAGAAAATAATCTAGAGGCGTTAAATCGCACGAACTAAGCGGCCAATCGACTAGCCCATTTCTTGAGATAACACGCTCATCAAACTTACTCTTCAAAAAATCGATTGAAAGGTGTGTTGTGTGGGTAGTGGCACCATCCTGTTGAAAACACATGTCGTCCAAGTTCTTGCTTTCAATTCGGGCCAAAAATAATCGGCAATCATGGTACGATAAAGCTGGCCATCCACAGTAACTTGACGATCGTTATCGTCGGCGGAAAAAACTGGCCCAATAACCCCGCCGGCATGTCGCTGCAAATGGTCCTTCGGCTTCAATTCTTGAGTCAGCTTGATCTTGTATGGGTGTAAACCAAGATCCTTAAGCAAAATACGCTATATTGTGGTCTGAACGATGCCCAATTCTTGAGAACGCCGATATTTTCGACACTTCGACCAACCCGTTGTCTCACTGACACAACACGAATATAGAGACTCAAATTTGTGCACTAAACTTGGTGTTGCCTGTCTACTAGGGCGAGAATTACGACCGAAAATTGGTGTTAACGCTTTTAAAGTTGCGGTCACCGACTCCGAATTTCGGTAGAACATTTTTATCATTTGCAAACGTTGCTCGTTCGTGTACTCTACCATGATGAAAATGTTTTGTTTACTGAATAAATTGACAATGACGTTTGATGATTATTGAAAGGCTGCATTCACAAATAAATTTCAAAGTTGTCAAGTTCCTATAAGAAAACGCTGTTCTTTCTTTTGACAACTTCGTTTCCGGAAATCTATTTAAGTTTACGAATATTTTTATATCGAAGACAAGATAAGCAGCACAAAAGAAGTTAGATTGTCAGATGAAAATTGTCAGATGAAAATCAAACATTGCAGAGGACAAAAAAAGAGGATAACAGTTTACAAGTTAAGGACATCGGAGAGACCCGTGTTAGTAACAATCTCAAGATGTTATTTAAGAGCCAAGCAAATGACAACTGGCTCGGAGTCTGGTAGCGACAATTTCACAAGCTTCCTTATGGGCACTATGCACACAGATACGAGTAACTCTGTCACCAGCTCCGTAGAGGGTTGCCAGAGGTTGAATTGCCCAATTTTGTAAGTTTGAGCGACTTGGTGATTCCCCTTGTCAAAAATGATCGTTTTCGAGAAAAATGTTCGCAGGATTTTATTGGGACAAATAATTTTGTGTCGAATCATCTAAACAAATGTATCAATCAATTGTCTGCCTGATATATACTTACGGGATACATCAAGCAAAAATTCTTATAAAATAACAGTTCAGTGGTGGCGAAAAAAAAATTAGATCAGCAAAATATATGCAATAAAAAAGAAAAAATGATGTAATGATGGAGTATTATACTAGGAATAGTAGCAAAGTAGTGAGAAACGAAAAATTTATAGCTTCCATGATGAGGAAATAGAAAAGTCCATCATGAACTATTCCCAAAAAAAATATTGAGCAAGAAATACAACCAAAGACTGAAGAAGCTGAATAGGAAAGGCTACGCAATGATTATTGGGTAAAGGTGTCTGTTTTTAGAAACGTTTCTGAGAAACTTAATCCAAATAAATAAATGAAAGCTACGAACGATGCATTTAAACAGTGTTCCTCATATATTCAATCTTGATTGCAAAAATGTTAAAGCAAGCTTATGGATTACACTGACAAAGTTTTTGGACATGATCAGTCTTTTGATCTTTTGAAAAAGGTCGTCAAAAACAGGATTTCGTTTTTTTTTTAATATTTTTTAAATTGTTTAAGATTTTATACAGAAAATACGTCGCACAGGAGAGATAAGAAGTTAAATAGAATTTCTTAACAACTAAGTACCCTAAGGCTATGTTTTTGGTTTAAATTCGCACTTCATTTTAAGGGCATGCCTATTTTTACTGCCTTCGCGGATGATACACGATACAGAGTTCTCCTTAGGCGTGAACGACCATTTGAGTCCGGTTTTCATCAAATTAGAAGGAACAAATTGGACGAGTCTTCCGGATATCTTTTATTCACAATTTTTCAGAAACATACATTTCTAACCTGCTGGTACTGTCCGACCGAAACAGGATTTTCAGCCAAAAACGTAACCGAACCTTATAAGAACTCACAGAATAAGAACTCACACAAAGTTAAGCATGCTAGTTAAACAACGGCCAAAGTTTGTGTTGGTCAGACTCAATGCATTCTCACCATGCACCAGAGTTGATTTTGGTCACTCCACAATCTCTGAAGAAGATTTTCCTTCCACAACAGCTATAGACTATAAAGTCTCGAAATGGAATTTCGCTTCCAACTTCGAAACCCGTATCCCTCGTAGATGCCCGTGGCTTAGTGGTGAGTGCGTCAGCTGCTTAGTGTGGGAACCCACGTTCATCACGACATCAACCGATGGATCAAAACTGTACAGTGCACAATGCAGACATTAAAAAATAAATAAATTAACCAGATAACTTATGGGAAAATAAACCATATTGCAACATCAGCAGTTAACTGAAAACTCTTTAACAAACAGAGAAACCAGAAAGCTACTTTATTTGAGTCGCAACTCTTTAGGCGTTCTCATATCTGTTCGTCTTATTCAACAGACATGCAGAAAGTTGAGGCATGCAGTCAAATGATTTCTAGTAGGAGGAAACCGTCACTCATCTCCACTGTGAATGCCATGCCAAAGCAATATGAAGATATAGAAATCTACGTTCCCATTTGTTCACAGCAAGCCCAAAAAAACAGGTTCCACTTACAGAATCAACCAATTGTGAAGGTTTGGCAGCATCAGTACTTGTACGGAAGGAGCGGACACAAACTGCGAATCAAAAAGATTACAGTCTTTGTCAGCAGGAGCTTGGACAGGTTGTTTTCCATGTCCCAGTTTCCGCCAAAGGTAGCACGCAGATTGATTAGTGGGGTCCAATAAAGTTTCATAGTTGCAATGCATTGGCTCGGGAGTGAATGATGTTTTGAAAACACAAATTAAATTTGTTGGTGGCAGCGAATAAAATAGCACCTACATTTTTTTTTAACTTGAGATGGAAAGTTGATTGGTATGGGCAGACACACAAAATAATGTTCTTTTTATATATATATATATATATATATGCACATAGATGTTTATATATATTTTTATGTGCAAAATGTTAATCGTCTAAATTTGTATATAACATCCCTTTCCTGCTTTGATTCTTTTTTTTTTTTTTTTGAAAGTGTGAAAGAACCTTTCGAGAATGGAGTTTTGAGCACTTCCGATCCGTTTTTGCTGAATCTCCACTAAGTTGAGCTGAAGCTTACTACATTAATTGTATTGCGCCATTAAGCATAAACCATTCAACAAAATTCATTCAACAGAATTTTCAAGGAAAGTATATTATTTTTTTTTACAGAAAAATGTCCTTACAGAAATACAGAAAAAAGTTTTCGAAATTCAGAATCGTAATAAAATCTGAAATCGTAATAAATTCATTCGTCACGCATAAATGAGTAATGCAGACAGTGCCACAAATTGAAATGATGTTTAAGGTACTTTGATGTGGCTCGTTTGTTGTACTACGTTATATTGAAAACCTGAAGACGAAGCTCAGGTGTCACAAATTACACTTTAATCATGTTCTTAACTTGTTTTTTTTTTCCGTGAAATTCCATCGCAAGACTGCCAAAGCTTTTCATTTCCCTTACCTTTGGGAATATTTCATTAGATTCAAAGAAATCCTTGACGAAATCCCATGTTTACCACCATCCTTGCTTAAATTAGTACCTCAGGCGTCAGGCAATAAAATGTGTACACATGAAAAAAAGAAAACAAAAAACCAAAGTACAAAATTCGAAGGCACAAAACAATTATAAGAAATCTTTCAGAACCTTATTTTTTAATTTTTTTCCTTTTTCAGAACAAAGATGCTCATTGCTGGGGTATAATTCACTTAATTTGTTTGCGCACCTAATGGCCATTTCGGAGACAGACACCGGTTGCCGTGTTGGGGAAGGTATTAATAATAAAAAACGGCGCACAGCTTTCATTTGGAAAAACTGATGTTGTTGATTCTTTGGAGCCCGAAACCCTTTAATGGATGTATCCTTTTGTGTTCCCTTTTTCGTGGCAGTATCTTGACTTTTTATCCATTTTTGGTTGCTCTGATTCAAACAGGTTGATACATATTGAATGAAATGGAATGAAATATTGGAATTTATTGCTTTTGCCGTTTTAGTTCTTGTTCGTGATTTTTGGGTTTGTTTAGAAATGAAACTACAATTTTCAATTCCGTCCAGATACTACAGTTTAAGCACTAACATTTTTATTGCATCGTACATATCTCAAAATAGTCCATAACATTATGGATATTGGCTGCGTGTTTTGAAGGTCGCGTTTTATTACTATAACTCAGTTTTGCTTAAAAAGAAAACTTCTTCCAACTTCTCGAAGAATAAACGATTCAAGTGTCCCGCGGAAGGGGCCATGTTCAACGACTGAACGGTCAGCTCTGTAAGCCCAATTTTCAAGACAGGTGGATTTCATGGCGCATAAAAAAAACTTACAGCATAATAATCGGCTCATACCAGATCGATGATGTCAGAAAAACGCCCTGCAAATCTTGGCATGCAGGACTTCTTGGTATTATATTTTTGTTCTTTTTAATTCGCCATCTTGTTTTTGAGTGACTTGTCAAAATGTTTTTTCAAATCACGGCTTAAAAAACTGTATTCTTTTGTGTTTGGTAAATTTTTGAAAATCTAGCGACAATTGACAATTTTTCACACTTGACTTCGTTTCCTGACTTTGGAGATATCAAGGAGTAGATGAACTTACAAAATTCAATGTTGCCACGCCTATGGTTTACCCATGAGAAATTTTATTTTGAAATGTTCGTTTCTTGACCGCGGTTCAAAAGAAATGTGCAGTGTTTGCAGTGGTTTTAAACTTAGATGACATCATAATAATGACGGAAAACTTCCCTAACACCTTATTTGCATTCGTTCAGTTCGCAGTATTTTAGTTTCCATCAATCGTGCTTTAAAATTGCCTTTTGGTAGTGAGCAAAATTATGTCATCGCTCTGGTTTAAGCGGTTTGCCTTCATAGCAGAGCCTTCTGAAACAAAATGTTGTGACTAAATTTGCATTTTGAATTGATTTGATTATCCAAAACCCATGCTTGCCAAAAAATAATTATATCACGAATGAAACAACTGAATTTCGCTTTGAGACGATTTTAGAGAATGACCTAGGCTTGTCGACCGTCTAATCGGAGGTTTAAAGTGCTTGAAATTGAAAGAAATTTTCATCGTACAATCCGAGCAATTATTGCGAACCATGATGACTTCTTTCTTAAGACGGAAAGTTAAGGTCTAAGAAATGAACAATGTTTTTTTTTTTTATAAAATACCATCGCTACTTTGCGATCAATTTCTTGCCATCAGGGTCTCGAAATTGTCTTCTTAATTGACTATCAACAGCATGTGATTGATTACCTTGAGAGTTTTTACTTTGGAGGGTAGTATGAAAGTGCCTTCAGAAAATATTTGCAAATTTGTGACGAAGTATTTCATTAAAATAACATGAAAACGCGATCTTTGTAGCGTTCTTCGTTTTTAGTTCACCTTTAATTATGCTTTTATTAACTCGAGTTTCCCTGCTCTTTTGAAGCAGCACTCAAAACTTAAATTGTGAAAAAATAAATAATATAATAATAATAATAATAATAAATAATAATAATAAAAAATAAATGAAATAAAAAAGTTTCTGAAACCATTTATCAGGAAGCCCTTTCTGTTGATTGAAAAATATAAAAAATAACAACTTCCAGATGGGAAGCTAATAGTTTTCTATGACAGTTTTCATATTTGTATATTTGTATATAAATATGTAGAAAGGAAAATTCTCAATTCAGAATAACTCCTCTCCTTAGTTATTCGTCATCATTCAAATAAAGGCGTACATATGAAGGTAAGTTCTCGTGACTTATATACTCGGAAATATATATCTTTTCAAAATATAATTTTGAAGTTTTTTTTTTTTAATCTAAGCATGTTTTTAAAAAACAAAAGTTTTAAACCATTCCCGTTCCTTCCTCCGGAGACGCTCCCGGATCCCGGACGACCAAAATTTCACTCACGTAAACAATAATATTGCCACCGGACTAACTGCATCGTTTTCTTCTCTTCAAGCCCTTGCATTCGATACCCATATCAATAATAATCAATAAAAAGTAATACGCCATTTAGGAGCGGCGGCCATATTAAATTTGAAACACTTCACGCCCTTCAATTTGATACCCATATTAAGCGGGTTGAAAAAAAAATGATGTCTGCCATCTTAGAGCGGCGACCGTCATGAAATTATTACAATATTGAATAATGTATTGTCACCAGAGCTTAAGGTGTATGAAAAATTTCACGGTCGAAAACTGGGTTGCAAATTTTTAAGCGGACAACTTGCAAGTTAAATAAAGGCTTGTGGAAACAATTAACTCGTTCCTATTTATGGTTTAACTTGAACTTTCATGTCGTATCTTCCGATTTGAAATTAAACGAAATGTTCAAATAATACTGGTCTACAAAATCGCAATCTGTTTGTTTTGTTTTTGCCAATTTACGAAAGGAAAACAACAACCATAAAACACTTCAAGTGCCATCAAGCTATTCAAACTTCTTACAGCAACAACATCCCCATTAGTTGGGAGCAAGTTCTTATGCTATTTCCTGGTAACTGAATCTTAAAGGTCATTTCCAACATTCATGTTCATTGGGATGGTAAATTTTACGAGACTTTGCACGAAAGTTGCCACTGGGCCGACGTGAAGACAAGTCGCCATACAACTTTAATTACGACAACGTGTCTTTGGACACGTAATGATGTTTCACTCCAGGACATAGTTTCATTCCGTTGAAAGTCAATCGACACCGCAAAGGGAAACCCAAAATAAACTCAGAGAGCATTTAAACGTTTATCGTTTATCGTTATGATAATTGCTGTGAAATAATCGTAGCACTCGACTTAACTGGAGGCAATATCAAGAGACCGACCGGTCCGAACGTGGAATTGCCTTTTCCTTTGGATGTCCTTGGGATTACTATATTGAAGAATTTATCCAAAGGTTGCACAAACTCGTAAATATCCCGAGAGACCAAGATGGTAAATTAAGTTTAACTCATTCCAAAGACTGCACGAGAAGAAATCATTAAATCGAGATATGTGATAGGAAGTTGGAAGTTGGTAGACAACTCCTCGAGAAACGATGGTGTTCTCAGAATTCGATTCCGTACACGCCCAGAAGGTATTCGAGAAGTGAAGAATTGGCTCATGTTCGGATAGCAAGGACATCCTATGTTCTACGAGTAATAAAATCGACAATAATAAATTTGAGTCGATGGATGTTTGTGTTTTTTCAAAATAATTCTTGTCTGCTTGAGCTCTATTGGAATTCTGAAGTATTTGTTTACAGTAGAATGTATTTTTTTTTTTGCTGCAAACAAGTTTATCACCTGTGAAGTTGTTCGGAATTTGAAACTTTAATATTGAATTCTGGACAGCTTCATTGTTAACTAAAAAAAATGCCTGGAATTCATCGTATTGTGAAAATTTTTCAACAGAGTTAATATAATGGATTTACGAGTGCATTTTCGAAATATCGGAAATGCTGCCTCCGCAATTCGTGAGAAAAAAGGTTCCATAGACGAATTGCTGATACAAAAACAGGCAACATTTAAAATGTGGAATTATGCTCTTTTAATTAATGTTTTTAAATAACTTCAAAATATTACGATAGCTAAAAAACTCGTCCATATTCAGAAAATAAACGAGGAGACTCAGATGAGGGAAGAGAATCGAGGAGTGTTTACATTTGTTTTGGAAACAGAAATATAGAGGACAATTGTATGAGAAGAATGACAAAATCAAGGTCTTGAGATCAAGCCTCATAAACCTACCAGAGCTCCTCAAGCAACGCAGTTCTTCGTAAGCTCTCATATTGTTTTATTTTATTTTATTACAACAATAAAATATAGAGTAAATGTTATACCCTTAATGTTTGCATGACTCTACGATAGGAATCGCGCCTTACCATAAAGCACAAAGGTTGAGAAGTAAGTCTCCTTAATTATTCTACTAGAAAAAATCATTCTTACAGTTCTGGCTGGGTCTAGTTCGTTTACCTCGTTTAACCCGTGAGGAATATCGTTGTTCGTCAGTGAAAATAATAGTGGGCCCCATATGGTGCCCTGCAGTACACCCTCGCTGATTATAAAAACTTCGGACACGCTTTTGTCTGCTTACACTTTTTCGATCCGATTGGGTAAGTATGCC
This sequence comes from Orthonevra nobilis, assembly GCA_963555765.1. Classification (NCBI taxonomy): domain Eukaryota; kingdom Metazoa; phylum Arthropoda; class Insecta; order Diptera; family Syrphidae; genus Orthonevra; species Orthonevra nobilis. Next base: position 11,749,313 of record OY743227.1, on the reverse strand, counting down.
TTTAACAACACAGCAAAATTTTTTCTCAAGCTTTGAGGAATGGTATTGCATGTTTAGCATCGCATCGAAAGAAAGAGGTCTAGAGGTAACCAGATGGAACCGTGTTTCACACAAGATATCTATGTCAGATATTTCAGAGGCATTCAACCGAGGCTAGCACTACGCTGTCGTGTCGAAAATGCTTGCTTTTGATATCGATGAATCTCTTATTAAATAAATTATTAGTTTTTTGAATTTTGGTTCCGGACAAATTTAAGTCTGGTTTTCATCATGCATATGCTGGTTTGCCCCAAGGTTCAGTTTTATCTCCGGCACTCTTTTCTATTTTCATCAATTCCTTCGTTCTTGGTTTTGAATGCCAGTACTTCGTGGGAATGACTTTGTTTCACTTCGTATTAAAGTGAAATAGTCAGCTTCAATGCTCCTTTCAAAGATTTCGAGTACGATACCCAATTCTCTTCTAAACACATTTTTAGATACACAAATGAAGTTCTTACAATTGCAGAAGAAAAAAGAAACGTGGGAAAAAACTCTTATGGGGATTTTCTTTTAAAATAAGGCACTCAGTTGTTTATCAACACCAGCATCGCTACTCTTTGATAATTTTCGGTGGCGACATGTCAATTTCGGGTCTGAAACTCTGCCCCGGTTGATCTGAAAGTTTTTAACGACGAAACAAAGGTTCTGATCTTAGCAAACTCGCGATTTTCGATGACAAAGTTTTCCAGCTATACTGAACATCTATCGAGAAGGACTTCATGCCTACCTTATTCTGAAATACGTTATCAAACTTTATGTCTAAGTTGATGAGGACCTCAAAGCTGTTCGTTTGACGATGCTCATAATGAAGATGAGTTTATTCCGGCATTTTGGTTGGATTTTGAAGGCATTTTATAAAACAACCAGGAGAGTAAGTCACGTCGGTCTTCCTGAAACATGCAGAATAAATGATATTCTTTTTTACTAAAGAAAGAAAGATTTGTTACAATTACACTTGGCAAAGAAATGCTAAAAGCCCTTTTGTTAGTTCAAGCTCAAGCGCTATTTTCCAGTTTTTCTCTTCTAAAAATAATTTCGTAACTTTTTCCATTCAAAAATATACTTTAATTTCGTAGTGTCACTTCCACAAAGCACCTCAAAACAATTGAAATCAACTTTGCTTGTTTGTTCAACAGTTTCTGTGTTCTGGTTGCACCTCAAAGTTCCGCGAAAAATTATGATAATTGGAAAACTTATGTACACTCTGCTGAGTTGCCGCTTATTTTTAAGTTTTAAACAACGATTCATGTGATTGAATTTCAACAGTACTATTATGTTTTAAATTTGCATTTGAAATTCGACCGCAACGAAGAAGGACCACCTGCTGCGAATGGGGCTGAATAGTTTCCATACAGGAAACATTTAAATTATTGCGGGGCAAAAAGGTAATAGTGATTTCCATAATCATGATATAAAAGAAAATCGACAATTTCCTTCCGTGAAAGTACTCCATTTCCATCCAGTGAAACTACCTCCGCCACTGCCATCGGCAGTACTCCAAATGTAGGGTGTAAAATAATTTAAATTTTTTTATTTTTGGTTAAACTTGTGCGGAACTATATTAATTAAAGGCTGAAGTGTATACACCCGAATGCGGAGCTATAAAATGGAATAAGGTGTACTGAAAGGTGTTGAAGTGATTCAAAATAATGATCGTCATTAGTTCTCAAATGTGTACGCGAACCCGTGTGACGATCATTAATTCTTTCACATATTTCGAGGTTGTTTCGATTCCAAGTTAAAACAAGGTTAAAAGGAATTACCAAAAAAAAAAACAACCAAAAATTAGCATGCCAGTGATCCTTTTATTCCTTGATTCAAAATACGAGTACAATTATTTTTCCTCTTCTGTTTGCGCAGTGGTTTAATAATTCAACTTTTCACTAGAATAGCAATTTTCTTCTATTGTTTCCCCTCAAGCCAACTTTTACACATTTATTAAGTTTCGCTGCCTTTCTAACTGGAAATATGTAAATAAGCTCTGGTGTAGGTATGTAAATGGTTCTTCAAAAACAAAAACTTAATAATTGTCGTCATGGCTGTGTTCACTCAATCAATAAACGTGTAATCAATTCAAACCTTGGTCTTTTCTGTTTTACGGGCAGGTTAACATCGATTGGACGGCTCGTTAATTAATGATGAGGTGTTGATTTCCTTGGTACTTTTGAGTGTCAGGAATGTTTTTTTTTTCTTCAAGGACCTTAGGTTAGAATGTCAGGAGGGAGAAGAACATTGTGGTTTGAGTAAATGAGTTACTAATTTCCACTATGAAGAGGGCTTTTTTGATATCCAATTAAAAACCATAATTGTGCTTCATTAAAATTTTTTAGATCTTTCATTTCGTGGCCTAGAAATGCTCGAATAGGCCAAGGAATTCTGATACCATTATAATGCATTTTTGCAAAGAGCGAGAAAAAAGAAGTTGTTGTCTCCATTCGAATATGGATCCATGTTTATTTTTCATTCACTCAGTTCGCAGTATTTTATTCGGCATAAGTTGACATACTAGCAGTGCAAATTTTGTGATTTGGAAAACTTTTGTGTCAGTACTATGCATTCACAGCAGAGCCAAAATGTTGATTTGAGAATAAGACACACTTTCAAGACATACTCGAGGAATCGAAACTTGAACCTATTATTTTATTGATTTTTTTTTTTCTGCTACAACAATCGTACATCGAGTATGTGTTCAGATTGAAGATATAAATATTGGGAGCTCTTGGAAAAGGAGCGGGTCATTTTATGGTTCAGTATTTTACAATCAGTATGATTTTCACCCCGTAAAAGTCATTGTTCCACTATGTAAGACACCATAACATAAACCATTTTCATCGCCATTTAACACGTTTGCAGAGCAATAATTTTCAATTGAATTCAATTTCAGAACAATAAATTTCATTCAGCAATTCGAGGCAAACATCCTTGAAGAAAACCACAACATCAGGAAGGGCACAATGTTGGTTATTTCAAGATGTGTTCAGGACTAAATAAAATTTGTGATCAAAAAGTGTGTTTTCTATCAATAGAAGAAAAAATGTTACTTTGAATTTTTTTAGTTTATTTCAAAACTTAATCAATGCATGGATTATGGTCCTGGTATGCGAGAAAAGTATTCTATATTATCAAATATTATCGTTAAATAACTGTAATTATATATATGTATTAAAGCCTGGCTCACACTAAGCTGCAGTGTGATATCTCTGCTTATGGTGGATCTTGAATTATCTCTTACAAACGGTGACAAGTATTTGTTTATTTGTATTTGTTAATTATTTATTTTTCAAGAAAATATACAAAAATCATTTTTCTCTCTTCAACACTGTTCAGTAAGTAATCTTTTCCCATTCTCAATTTTTGCCATCACGCAGCCTTTAGTGCATATTTCAGATACGTCCCGACAGTACTTGCACTCATTAGCTCTGTTCAATGAGCTCGTTCTGAGTCAAATTTTTCAGATTCCTCACCAGATCCAGAAAAACCTTGTCAATCTTAAAACAACCAAAAATCTTTTGCTAGAGTCGTAAAGGGCTTCTGTAGAATCATGTGCTCGCTCGTAGACATTTTCTGTCGAAGACTCTATATTTCTCCAAAAAGATGAACTCACATTCCACCGAACACAACGCGCTTAAGTCAGCATTGGACGCCCGAAAGTGTGGTAACAAATGATATTCACATCAGATCTAAGAAAGTTGACATGTCCTTTATAGTCCCAAAAAAATGTCTTAATGAACCCACAAATATTTGACAACCGTTTTTGACTTGATGCCAAGTCCATTTGAGGGTTTCTATACCAGGTTTTCGCAATTACACCGCAAATCTGAATAACCCTGTTCTACTAAGGTGAGGAACAATATGGTTTCAAATTTGCCCGAAATTCGTTCTGGAACCCTGAGGATCAAGTTATAAAAATTCCCAATCATTTTACAAACGTCAATGGTAAAAAGAGTATTGATAACGCTTCTGTGCCCTGCGATAAACAATCAGTGACTACACCGAATTTCCTCTCGTGTATCATTGAGATATTAACACTTGGAATGTAGTGGGAGGCTCATATTTGATTAATTTATAAAAAGCTTGTCAATTCAAAACGTGTCTAAAGATTTTTCGATAGCCTTTTTGAATTGAAAATGATTCCGTGATTTGATCTGATTATTTTTTAGCATTCGAACAAGATTGACATGCTGATACTAGGCAGGAGACTTGTTACCCTACAATTGGAAGGACCGCAAGAATCCTTATTTCAGTTATTGAAAATGATGCGAATTAGTTGCTCCTTCATTCTGACGAGAGTTCGTCTACATTTACTTTCTCAAAAAATATAATGAGATTGTCTGTATCGAGATTTTGGTTATTGAACCTTGACTGTTCTTCAATTGACTCGAAAGCTTTGTGTTTAAGTTTTGAGTGCCATGTTTTGACTCGAAATGGGAACTTTTAAACCCGCGTTTATTCGTTTATTGACTAGAAATCAATTAATCCGAGTAAACCATTTACAGAATTTTGGATTTGTCTCGACTCACACCAGCCAGTGTACCTAAAATTGAATTCTGCAATTTCTGGTTGCATTGCAAAGTTAAACATGGAATCGATGCCCTAACGAAATGTTTGAATTGTGTTTTGAACAATGACTTATTCCTCAGTTGGTTAACTTTGAATTCTTATATGATTATTATTTCATAAAGTTAGAAAACAAAGAACCGAAGTAAATACTCCGCAGGCACAGATAAATTGTATCGGTTAACGTTTTTTTTTTTCAAATCATCTCTCGCATAAAGCCGAGGGCAACGTTTTCAATTTTCCTTCACAAAAAGTAAATATCTTGTTATTGATTTAGTACTATTTTTGTATTATTCTTTGCCCCGAAAATTGTCTCTCGCAGTCATACCATAAGGACTTATATCATATTAGCTGTCAATGTCCTTACAAGGACAAGATAGTAAACAATGTAATCTCTTTCCATCCATTTTGATTGATATATCATAGCCGGATTGGTTTTGTCAGCAACATGACAAATGACATGATTCCACAACAAATTACCCACAAAAATATCTCTAAAAATATCTCCATTTATCATTTCTCACAGTTTGATGAAAAAAAAATAAAATCGACTATCCATGTTCCTTGCCTTTGGCCATAATGCAAGTTCTTGGTTTCTTTTATAAAGGGTGAAAAAAAACAACAGGAAAATTGCAAAAGTGTATGGAATTTATTTTTTTAAGTAAAGCGCATAATTTTGAGTCGCTTTTCCAGGCATAGGTATATTTTCTTCCAGAATTCCTGGAGAGTAAAACCAAGGGCGATCATATCGATATCTGACCGTATCATTGAAGGCCACTTGCAATCTGTAAGCAACTATGGCGAATTCTTTAAATGGAATAAAAAAACTTTTACCTATTTTAGCTTTGTGGGGCCAGGTGTAAAATTTAAGATCAACCAAAGTTTGTGAAGTCCTCAGTATAGTGTCGACAGCGGAGAAAAGATCCTCCACAAGTTCAGTAGACTTGTGCATGGTCTGCATAAAGGTAAACCAACACATCATAGCATACCTTCGGCACGTCATTCATAAAAAGGCAAAACAGAAGTGGCTCCATACTAGAACCTTGTGGTACTCCTGTTCATTATTCGATAGCGACCCTTGGGCCAGCTGTAGATCCAGCTATACATCGTCAAGGACCTAAGTCATAAGGTCCTGAAGCTTAAGTTTCTTATGGTCTAAAACTTGATTGAAAATTTAGTAAGTGTCTCGCATTGCAGAATTTTTGTGGCGCAAAAGTCAGTGATCAAAGAGAGCTTCTTTTTCAAATTTCTAACCATGGCCAATTTCCAATTCAACTGTCGAAAACGAGTTATAAATAGCTTACTGAGCCCATTTTTCAATTCAGTCAGTCGAATCGCGTGCTGTGTGGCTTGTAGCGCCATTTAATTGGAACTACATGTCGAACAGGTTCAGGTTGAGGCAAAACAAAGGTTGAAATCATTGAACGATTGCGAGCACATTTTAAAATAGCTTCACTCTTACGGTCATCCGACACGTATCAAAATTAGATCGATTGGTTCTCCAAGTTCGGCGAAGCTTATGCTATGAATGAAAACGGTCCACTGATTTAGTTTTGGAATCACAAAGTTTGAATCAATATTTCCTTGGATATATAGAACACATCCATCCAAGTAAAAAAACAGTTTACAAGTTATTTCTGTGCTCGTAAAAGCTGTAAGATATTGTGTTCTTATTTTATGGGGCAGGTCCGTCTAGCTACCCTATTTTTTGGGGGTGTGTAATATTTGTTTAAAGCCACTTTTTAGTGTCATCTTTAAGCGTAAAAATTCACGTGTAAAGCTACAGTCATTGGTGTTGGCCAATACTATAAACACTTGTATGTGTTTGGAAAAACTTATATCTATAAAAAAATCGTATATTTTGAGTGCTGAATTACTTTCTACGTTGAACGTGGATGCAAAGATACCAGCTTTCAAGGCTCCGCACCTAAAAGCTTGTTAGTGTTGTGCCTAAAACATGAATATATGTTAAGCGGCTCTAAATATTTGCACATAAAACTTATTGGTAGTTTGTTTTGGTTGGAAAACAAAAAAGAAAATGATATCACATCAAAAAAAAAAAAATAAGTTCCGCTTCAAGGATACTCATAAAATCCCTTTATGAATTTTTTGTATCTCGGTTCATCTCATGTTTTTAAACGTATGCAAGGGGTTGTTCCTATCCAAGAGTCCTTGAATGGAAGCTATGAATTTCTAAATCCCCCATACAAAACCTTTCGTCACCTTGGAACTGATCCATTTTGAGAAATTCGACAATAAAATGCCATCTTTCGAGTGCGAGAATATAGCTCTTCTCTCTGGGGTATTCATTTACGACCCATTATCGCCATTTTAACAATTATGTAGGCGAAACTTTATAGACTCATATATCCAAGATATTACGGCTAAAAGGAATATTATTAGGAGCTCCTTGAGTCTTTTTTTTTGTACACGCTGCCCTCGAAATTTAAGCGTAACAGCTATCTGTTGAGAGTTCAAGGACCCCTTGCACAGGAACTCATGTCTCAAGGTTTGTTTCCTGAATTCTGAGGGTTTCATAAATGGAACCATTTTGTCGTATCATGTTGTTGGATAGCTGATGTCGAAATACATATTTTGTGAATGAGATCATGTACCAATTCGCAAGGAACTATTCATGTATTTAAGCATAATTTTCAGGACCTAAATCAAGAAAGCTTAGGGTTCAGATAGCTTACAAGTTGCGTTATCCTGGATATCCTGCCATATTTGGGAAATTGAAAGCACGCCCGATGACTGTTCAATCAACTCTCAACGTGTAGTTTCGACCTGCAAATCGACAGTTAACCAAATTCGATGGAATAGACCAACTAATTCCAAGGTTATGCTCGCCACCTATGCAAACTATGCTAATGTAAAGCTTCATTCAAGACCCTGGAAAAACCGATCAGGCTATGTCGTTCAACTTTCGAAAACATGCCGAACTATTTCGAACTATGAGTTTGGAAGGCGAAACTCCATTCAGTCTTCCAACCCCGGCCAGTCATCACCTGGTTCGAAGATCAAGAAGTCAAGTCAGATGGTAAGTAATTTTTGCTCAGTCTCCGCCAGACTTTTGTCACTCGGGCGTGTTTTTAATTGCTATTTAACGTCTTCGTCTTATTTTAAAAGTGCTGAGATTGTGAAGCGGGATTGCAATACACAACAACCGTGTAGTCAATAAGCGCGCCTTACTTATTGACAACAATCTGATTAATATGATCAGAGGTTTGATACTTGGTTTGGTTAGGAGGATCAACTGAGTTCTTGTTGGATTAAGAGTCAGTCCATTGTTTATGGATCAATTATATATATATTTCAAGGATCCTCATTTACACGGAAAGCAAGGTCTTCAAAAAGGCCAATGGTTTCGACAGGTAAATTTAGACGTCACCAGTATAAAGGTGATCGGAGAAATTTGAGCACACATTAGGAAAGTCATTAATGAACAAACAAAAAGAATGGTACCTAAGATAGAACCCTGCGGTACTCCATCAGAGAGCCTCCTGAAAGTAGAAGAGCCGTTTTCTGTCAGAACCCTGTGGTACCGACTATTCAAGCAGTCTAGCAAAAGACGGACGGATCTTTCATTGAACCCAAAATATAGCACAAGCTTTTTGCACAAAATACCACGGTTCACCCTGTCAAAAGCTAATCTTTTCTCGGTTTTGACGCCTTTTCAAATTTAAAACAAGTGAGGACTCAAGACGTGAGTAATTTAATTATTTACTGTGACTTCAAATTTCGTCCTTTATGTATTATCATGCAAGACAGGTCGATAAATAAGACTGAGTCTGTTTTGATTCAATTTTTAAATGCGAGTCGGACACGCACACGAAAGGTTGCCTATCACCGTAGACTATACTGCATATTTTTCTGTTTTCAAATTTCTCAGAGTCTACTTCTTGTGGCGTAAAATTGAGTTGCGATTTATTTTTCTGATGTTTCTGCAACTTTGTCCCTTTAAGACAACTTATCACTGTCTCCTTTCAAATGTCATGAATCTAGGTTAATGGGAAGTACCCTTCAGGATATGATTTTCTTGTGAATATGAATTTATTCGGTATAAATTGCCGTATCTTTTGACTATGTCCATTAAGACGCTTGATTTTTTTTCTTCCTTGAAGTAAGGAGCCTTAAACATTGCTTCAATCAGAAGCAAAGTGAATAAAAGGCTAGTTATAAAACAAAGCAAAAAAAACATTTCCCTGCCCTTTTTGATTAAGTAATAAAGTCAAAATCAAAAGAACCAATACACTCACTGATATAACCATGTTTCAATAAACTATTTAAAAGTTCACATCCTAACAAAAAAAAAAAAAACAGAAATCCGTCGGAGTGATGACAATAAGCAGTCATCCATTTATGTTATTTATGTTGGCCGTTCAATGGAATTTATGTGTAAATGTAAAATAAATGTTAACACATAAAAAGTTAGTGATGGCAAATCCTTTGACAGGAGCAAAGGTGTTGAACAGGAAAAAGTCGCCACGGGGAGTACACAGATATATATATTTATTTGTATTTTATTGAAAGTGAATTAATGCATGACTTGTTTTTTAATATTTCACAGAAGTAGTGAGTTCAATTAAGCGCTATTCAATTTACTGAAACGTAAAATGCAAACTTTTGTAAATCACAACTCGTCCATTACTTTCAATTAATAAAAAAAATGAATTCTGTATGATATTCAATCCGTTTAGTAAAACTTTTCAGAAAAACAAAACAAATTAGCAACGAGAAAGAGAGAGAGAGAGGGGGATTTGTGTAAGGCTGCAAAAGATTAAATCTGCTTATGAAGAATCAAAAAGGATGAGGAATGAAAAGTAAGTTAGATTAGTAAGTTTGTATAAATATCCCAAAGATAGCAACTGAAAAATGATGTAGATTTTTTTTTTTGCATTCACTGGATTCGCAGAATTTTATTTTCCTTCAGCCACTTTAGTAGCAAGTGTATTTTGGTTTCTGTACAGATTACAGCATCGCTATTCTTTCTGTGTTGTGCCAGCTGTGAGTATCTTTTCTGACTGAACAGAAGTCGAAAACTTGGTTAAAGTTCGCGGCTTTCACTAAAAAGCAGACACTCATGATCCTTCCTATGCCTTTGAGCTTGAGTGACGGCTTTTTGTAAAGTCAAAAGAAAAAGAAAGAATATAAAACATATTTTTCACATACTGAAAGGACAGGATATACGCATACGGTTTCTGTTTCACAAGAAAAGATCTAGTTCTACAATAGAAGATTTTCAAAAAGCTAGAATTTGGAAGTTTCAAAAACATATAGGATTCGTATATCAATACGAATACACAGTGCCGTGCAAAAAAAGTTGGTTAAACCCTTGATAACAGTTTTCCACCAGCAGACAGAAAGATAACCCCAGTGGAAGATCGTTTTTTGGTGCCCTTATGCCATCGGCATTGGTTCAAGACTTCGGTGGATCTTAACAACGATCTGTGTCGAGCTACAGAAAAAATAGTTTCGTCAAGTGAGGAAAAGGCTCGTGAAAGTTTGACTTAGACTTGGTACTCGAGCAAGTACTGAAGCCTTTTTCTCTTATAAGAATTAGAAAAAAAACGATTGCCCCGAGCGCAGGCAGCATCTTAATTTGACTCAAGACATGCAGAACAATGTTATCTTTTCCGACAAATCAAAGTTTAAACTGCATGTTGGAGATGGGAGGATTCTTGCGCGAATAGAACCAAAGAAAAGACTGAACTCTGATTGCATCTTACGGATGCTCCTCAAAATGCTTCTCTGGTGAAGAAAAAGAATGGTTTTCTTAGAATCGAAAGCCACTGCAGAAGTTTAGCTAATGGTTTTGAAAAACGAATTTGATACCTCTGCGCTGGAGCTCTTTGGTGACACTTGCAGGACAATGGTTCTTGACATAAAGCCAACACTGTTAGCGTGAACTCGTTTTTGTTTTTCTTTTTATATGTAAGATTAATATCAAGCTTTTGAAACAGCTAGAACTTTAATAACTTAAAATATTATTTGCATTTTTTCCTATTTCTTAGGTTAAAAAATACTTCGAAGAAAATAATGTCGATCTCAATCCAAATGAATAATGTTATGAAGAAGCGTCCAGAGTCAATTGAAAATTGGAAAAAAATACTTATCTGGAATTGGAACACCCTACCTGCGTCAATATGGGAAAACATCTGAATCAATGTTTCGCAGACTTCTGAACTTATTTATGTAAAATCATTGGATGGCTTTGCAGAGTTCATCCAGAACCGTCTTTCGAATGAAGAATTTTTCATTCCAAGGCACCTAAAGTCAGCTCTACTGTCTTGCTCGAGACCCAACTTTCATCTATAAAAAACAAAAAAAAAACTGTCAATTGGGTGTTTTGTGGAACTTGGTTTTAATCATTCGATTTAGGATTTTTAATCGTACCTATTTGGACCAACCGAAGGAACTCCGACTGCCGAGAAAGGGTCTTTACCAACATGATCGAGGTCGATAAACTCCAATGGCTGCTGTGTGTAACAAAAGTGCTTCAGACGTTTACACAATTTACTGATGAGGATCATGCTAGTGATTTTAAACAGGGACAAAGAAGATGATGACAAATGAGCAAATGAACTGGTGTGTACAGCTCATCAGAATAATTGGAGCCATATTGAAAAAGCTATACTTAGAAGCCGGCGATGGAATAATAATCCGAAGATTATAGACTCGTAACGAAAACTAAGCAATTTTGGGGTTAGAAAGCCAGACGCTTGAAGCCATACTCCAAAACAATATCGATTTTAGATTTCTTCGATAGGGCATTTTTCCTGACTATTGGAAAGTGGCTACTGTAGTACCTACCGAAAAAATAAAAAATACTGATAAGCCAGTGGAATTCCGTCCAGTAAATATGTTAATGACCGAAAGCAAAATTTTAGAAAAATTAGTTTTTAAACAATTGACCAAATATATGGAAAACAATAATTTAATATCGGAATACCAATCTGGATTCCGGCAACAACATAGTTGTGAGTCGCTGTTAAATCTGGTAGTAACACAATGGATAACATACGTCCATGACAAAAAGGTAATAGTGGCGGTTTCTTTGGACCTTCAAGAGGCGTTCGAAACTATATCCAAACAAATCCTTATTGAAAAACTAAAAAAATATGGGATAAAGGGAGTGGAGCTGAAATGGTTTGCCAGCTATTTAGTTAACCGACAACAACGTACTCGACTGGAAGAGTACATTTCAGAATCTTTGTAAGTAGAGCTAGGAGTACCCCAAGGAGCAGTTCTTGGAACGCTGCTTCATCATATATATTAATGACATGGAGAAGGTTCTCCAGTTTTCCGAAATCAGTACTAATCTTTGTATCTGGAACTTCAGTGGATGAATGTATTAATCAAATAAATGAGGATTTAGAAAATGTTTCGAATTACTTAAACGTGAATAAATTAAAACTTAATACAAGTAAAACTAAAGCTATGGTCATAAATGCAGAATCAAACAAAGATATTATTATAGGTAGGATTGGGTGTTAAAATCGATAATTAATTGAAATTTGATAAACATTTAAGTAAAATTTGTTAACAAAATTGCTCAGAAAATTGGCTTTTTCAAACGTATCAGGCAAAAATTATCAATAAATAGTGCAATAAAAATTTATAAAGTCATGATAAAACCACATTTTGAATGCTGCTCAACAATCATATTCCTAAGCCAAAATCAGTTTAAAAAAAGACTGCAAAAACTACAAAACAGGGGAATGAGAATTATTTTAATGCGCAATTTATTAACTCCTGTTAGATTTATGATAGACGCTCTAAAATGGTTAACAGTAAACCAAAGAACATTAATGAATGTAATTTTATTTGTATTTAAAATGAAAAGTAATCTTACACCAAAGTATTTTACAAGCGAGCCATATAATTTAAGAAATGGTGATAATTTTAGGTTTGGATTTTTTTCTAATAATAGAACTCAAAATGTACTATTGTGCAATGGTTTACAATTATTAAATAGTCTGCCAAATGAATTATTATTATTATTATTATTATTATTATTATTATTATTATTATTTTTTTCTATTATTATTATTATTATTATTATTATTATTATTATTATTATTATTATTATTATTATTATTATAAGAGTTTTCCACATCTCAGCACATGTGCTGGAGAGAACATATCCCGGGTACCTTATTCCAAAGGGACTATGCTCTGATGGGGCGTAGTGCAACGTCTACGCCCTTGCGATTCTCTTGTAACTTTTATAGCTGCAGGAACTTTCTAACGGTATTACATGTATCCAGCAGTGCCCCTCTCAGCTAACACAAATTATGTTTCTTGAGATTGGCGGTAAGGTGTTTCGGTACCAATCCAGTCGCTGAAATAACAATCGGTGTAATTGCTACTCTCTCGGCTCGATACATTCCTTCAATTTCTATTGCCAGTGCAGTATATTTCGAAATCTTTGTTGAGTATGTGCTTTGTAGATTTCGGTTCAGTGTTACTGCAACGTCAAAGATTTCAATTTTTTTGTTGGCTTTGTCAAATAGAATGATGTCTGGCCTATTCGCTGGGATATGTTGGTCTGTGATTATAGTTCTATCCCAGTATAGCTTGGTGGTAGCATTTTCTAGCACCGGTAGTGGGTGGTACTTGTAATAAGCCGTATGCTGCTGTATAAGCCCATTGTTCAGCGCTAGTTGTTGGTGGATAATTTTTGCAACGTTGTTATGTATAATCATACGAAGCGAGTGCACTGCATCCTGATACAATATGGTCAATTGTTTCACCACATTCTCCACATCGCCGGCATCTATCTTCCACTGCTTCCTTTAAAATATTTTTACGGAGATTTTTGGTAGCAATGACTTTGTCTTGAATGGCCATTATAAATCCTTCAGTCTCCGAGAAAAGCTTTCCTGTATAAGCCATAAGTTCGATGCGTGCTGATCAATGTGTTCCATATCAAGATCATGTGGGTGTCCTCCGTGTATAGGTTTCGACTTCCATGCTTCGATCAGTTCATTTACAGTTTTGGCATTTACAGGAGAAGGAAGTGTAACCGACTTTAGATGCAGTGGTGTATAGCCGTCATCACCTAATGCCGTAGCCTTTAGTAGTGGTGACGGGCTGTTTTGGAAGTACTGACGAAGATTTGTATTCTGTTGCTGATGTAGTTGGCGAATACTAAGTTTACCCTTTCCATCCGCCTTACGAGGCAATGTTGTTCTTTCGATTGCGCTGTGTGGATGTTGGCTATTGAACCTAGTCATAGATGTACGAATCAGCATCTCCAGATTCCCGATATCAGTGGGCGACCATTTAATAACTCCAAAGGAATAGGTTAATAGGGGTATAGCCCAGGTGTTGATGGCTTTGCATTTATTGCCCCCATTGAGGTGGGATTTCAAAATAACCTGTAAACGCTTTTTGAACTGAAGAGTAAGACTCTTTTTTATACACACATGGTTAATTCCTTTGAGTTGAAGGAAACCTAGGTATTTATAAGACTCTCCATGCTCCATTTCTTCGATCACCTGGTTATAATCTAATGGGCACCCTTCTTCCTTAGCATCTACGTTTCCTCTTACAAAGTGGATTATCTTAAATTTTTCCAGGCCAAATTCCATCTGGATGTCTCTGCTAAGGCTACTGACTACTTCTATCATTCGATGTAATTTTTCTCTTTTGTTACTGTACAGTTTTAAGTCATCAACATATAAGAGATGATTAAGTGAGTAGTCGAAGGTTTCAGTTTTGATGCAAAATCCGGATTTAATTTTGGCCAGCAATCTGCTGAGGGGGTTAAGTCCCAGGCAAAACCAAAGTGGGCTGAGTGCATCTCCTTGAAAAATTTCTCTTCTTATGGGTATGGTTTTCCCGGCGGCTCCGTTTTGCCATAGCCTAGTGTTCCATTTCTCCATCAGTGATTTCAAGCAGTTATTATTATTATTATTATTATTATTATTATTATTATTATTATTATTATTATTATTATTATTATTATTATTATTATTATTATTATTATTTTTATTATTATTATTATTATTATTATTATTATTAATTAAGTTATGTTATTTAGTTTTCAAGAATAATTATACCTTTGTTCTTTATAGCTTAAAGCTAAATAAAGAAATCTATCTATCCTTTTGGCTAGATCAGTTTAATTTACAGTTATCACACAGGTGCGGCGACGATCCATTTTGAGTTTCAAGCCATTCATTCTCTCTCATATCTATTTTCAGGAAATTCTATTAAGATAATAGGTTTTTCAAATATTACTCGAAAAGTTTTTAATAATCCTTACAGATAGCCTCAAACCTTCCCTTCGACCTCGAACTTTAGGTCGAAGTATGAGTTCATGCAATTCGCAAACCACAGTCACACTGCAGAGAATCAGTACCTACATTGTTATGCCTTTGTGTGTGTACTCGTACAACGACCGACGCCAACTCCTGGATGTGTTCTTCTAAGCGTTATTTATGCGCACAAAATGAATGAGAAAAACAAAAAAAGGATAACAACTGGGTATAGGCATTTCATGCACGTATCCATCCTGCCTCCAACACGATACTCTTATGTAATCCATAGGTTGTTCCAGCAGAACCGTGTATCTAACTGGCGTTTTGGGATTCTTGTGCAAGGATAAACTGTATAGAAATGCAAGACGTTGAGATCAAGAAAACATTGACCAAGTCAAAGTTTTTCCATCCCACATGCATTATTTTAAAGGTACTGCTGTTCGCACAGACCGTGTGTGTCCTGGACGGCCCTTCTGATGGGGAGGGAGAAGCTTATCAAAAGAAATCGTGCAACTGGAAAAAAACGATGTCATTACCATAGCAGCAGCATATATGTACAAATATGCAAATCTTGCTGATATTGTAACTTAAAGTTTACCTCATGGTGTTTGTGTTTGTGTTTGTGTTTCTTCTGGGAACAGTAAAGATGGGAAAACAGTGTGTGCATGCCGTAGAAAAGGGACTCTGGCAAAATAGGATTGCTTCTTGACAACAAGACAATGTTGTAAGTAATGTACATCTTTTTTTGTATTGCCAATTTGCCTGGTAGTGAATAGAGTTAAGTCTTGTATGAACTAAAAGCAAATTTCGAAAACAGGAATTATTGGCAAACTTTTTCCCCCTGGAGAGGGTAGCGTATTACTTTGATTAATGATTGCAGAAAATATTTATTGCATTGCAATTTTGTTGTGTCGAAATGTTGGGGAGGATGCACAAACCGAGCCATTATCAAGTTATCGGGCAAAGCTCAAAGTTATGACTGGCTTTCTACGTTGAAACTGAAAAATTATTCCAACTTCACAAAGTTTCTTTTGTGCCAATTTGGAACATTCTAACTCTACTAACTACTGGACCGATTTTGATCCGGTTTCCAAAGTTTTTAGTCATGTTCTTCATTTTCTTGTATACCGCGAACGGGTTATTCAATTTGTTTGTTTTTATCATCTAAAGGCAGTCTACGGTATGAAACCCGTATGCTGTAGCAAATAAGGTCCTTCAAAGGTTCTTTGAAAGTCATCGCTGCAGTATTTATGGGGAAAAGCAAAAGGAGGTGTCATTTTAAATCAGAAGAATTTTTTTTTTACGGAATATGATATTTGACTCTGTCAATATTTTGTGTCACAGTATCTTTTAGTGCATGGATCGGTGGTGGCACGCCTTATCACTTACATAGTTCCAAAGAGACACGATGACTCTGTTAAGTTGAACAATTTCGACAGCCATTTGCACAGAATTATAAACAGCAACATTTTTAGTCAAAATCGCTTGATGGAGCAATTCATACACTTAAGCGTGTATAGCTTTTAACACCTCTTCAGGAGAACCTTTGGCGCTATCAGGCTCAGAGAGTCTGGACGCTGGACTTCAAAACCATATACCAAGCGATTTGATATCATCACCAACTGATTATACGGTGCCTTAAATTTATCTATCCAATGACTTTGACATTTAAATCCCAAAAAGAGCGGAATGGAATAGTGGGCAGATATGCAAGGATTTTTACTTGACAATCTTCACTGACTGAGTTGGTGCGGGTGTTTTCTCATAAACTCTGAACTGCCCGAGTATTCCAGCGTTTAACCAAGCGGAACTCTTTGCAATCCGGGAAGCATGTCGCCAAATTAATATACATTCAAATATCCTGCCAAGCCAGAAGGTTGCCATATGCATTGACAGTCAAGCAGCCATCAAAGCTATTGCCTCCTTTAATTCACATTCAAAATTAGTACAGGAAAGCCGAGCTGAAATAGCGTCGTAAGAAGGTCAGCTCACTGCCTTAAATGGGTTTCTTTTTACGGTCACAGTGACACCACAGGTAATGAGAATAAATATGGCCTGAATACAAACAAACAAAAACAAAAGATCTCCTTCGGCGAGCACGTCATGATATTGCTAGACTAGTGACGGTGTAAACAGGACACTCACCGATTGGAGATCATGCCGTTAAGCTAAAGCTAGACATCCTGAGAGGAGACCCTAACAAACTACTTTTGCGCCAGTCCGGTCCTTGCTAGAGTCAGACAGCGAGCGTTTGCTAGACCCTTCTTCAATTCAATTGATGAGATTTCTGCCAAGGGTATTAAGAAATTAATGTTCTCCTTAAATACCTCAGGCTGGATTTAGAGAATTTTGAATACACATCATAAATAAGGTAACAGAGTTGTGGATTTAAAACGGAACATAGTGCTAATAAGTTTCTCACTGAACCTAAGCGGGTGCACTACGATCGTTTTCGAAAATGTTTTCCTGCCGGGCAAAAAAACTCGTCAAACTGTCACTCGTTTTGGATAAAGATGAAGTGGAATGACCGACTATTTTTGTTTGTTTTTCAGAGCCCGAAGTGCCTCAGTTATTTCAACGTTACCAAACGTAAGCGGCGCGATAAAGAAGTTCTCTCACCCTCTATAAAAGAAACAGATGAAAAGGAGCCTGGTGAGCAAAGACATTATTTCAAATTATATAAAGGCTCAATTTGTGAACTTATGGAGCAAGTCTCGTTTTCGAAAAACTATGCTTACAGTATAAATTTAAGACTAAACTCAAAGACCACGAATAATGATGTTCTTTCGCTGATTGGTTGCAGAAAATGAATGAAGCAGTTCACGATTTTTGACCCAAAATTATAGTAAATAATATTTTCAGTTGTTGCGGGGAGTAAAAAAAGAATTTTACGGCTTGGAAATAATTTTCATAAATGTTATTAACTTCCCATCAGGAAGTTCTTGTTTTATTTTGTTTTTGAATTTGAAGGAAAATCATTTGTTGGACCTCAACATTTTTAAATGCACAAATGCATCAGAATCGATCGCAGCAAAATTCTATTTTCTTTTTAAATGTAACAATGTTTTCAGATAATGGCGGGCTTATTCAAAAAAACGTGCTTCCATTATTTATCTGATACAAAACACCTCGTTGAGGGATTTTCATGGTCCAGTACGAGTAACTCTTTATAACTTTGATTACTGCCTTTCAAACCTCATAGTCGGAATTTCGTTTGTATTCTGCTTCTGCCATTAAGGAACTCGAATTTTAAGGCCGTAGATAGAATAGCCTTAATAATTTTGAGTGCGGACTTTATTTGTAACCTTGTTTTTCAAATAATTTTTTGCTGTGTAAATTTAAAAATTTTGCAATATTTTTAAACTTCCGCTTTCGGTGGGAGTTTGGTGTCTTTGGTCCGCGGTGCACGGTGTGAAATTTTCAACTTTTTACGGAACAAAATTCACAATCGTATTTTATTCCAAGTTGATTTAATTATTCATAAACTGATATACATTTATTAATTATTTATTCGTTTTGAAGAAACTTTATTTATGAGAGAAGAAGTTCGTGTTTTAAGCAAAGATATGGTTTCTGGTTGAAGGTTGAGACTTTTCATTCGTGACAAGTCGGAAAACTTATTAAGCTTCTTGAGTTTGCTGACCCAATGGCAAAAGGCAAGTTTTAATAATTTGTTCTAGATGAACAGGTTTTTTTAAAATGTTTTGTAGCGTCTTGCATCAGGGAATGCTCCTAAGCTTTTTGGACGAGATATTAAGTGGAGAATAAAACTGCTTCTAGCAGAATCTTTAGCTTTGATCTTTAAGGTGTTGTATTTGTAAATTCTCAACTTCGACAAGAACCAAGTCTTCTTCGGGAGAAAAAATTGATCCGGATGTATTTTTTATCACGAGGATAGTGTCTTCATCTTCATCTACAGGGGATTTTGTGTCAAAATGATCCCAAAATTTCCCTTTTAAACTTTCATGTTTGAGTTTTCAAATAGTTTTATTTGCTTTCCGGATCTTGTATTTTCTGATCTATAGCTGGTACTTGCTAAAGCTGTTGTTTTGACCAATCTTGATGTTGGAATCTTGGATACCTTTTTTACAATTCATATTCTGTAGAAGAAATTTCTGAGTCATCATAGCTCAAAAAGATCTAGCCTCTTGGTCGAGTAGTAATTGAAAAAATAAAAACACAGGAGGGTAGAAAAAAGGTGCACGAGATAATGTTCTTTTCTGGTTTTATAATAATCAGAGAAGCATAAAAAGTGAAAATTGGATTGCCTACATGTGTCTACATTTTCAAAAATCTATCCAAAGTAAAAGCTTTCTTTTTTATTTTTTTTTAACCTAGGTTGAAACAGAACAAAAACATTATAAAAAAAGGTAATAAAATCTACTTTCTTTGGCTTAAAGTGTTAATAATGTAGAAACAAGGGTTTGTTAATTTTGTTCGCAACCACCAAAGAAAGAAAAATGGAATATTCAGTATTATTCGAAAAAGTCTACATTTATGAAGGGTTTTCCAATAGGGACTTGACAACTTTGAATTTTATTTGTGAACGCATCCTTTCATTAATCATCGAACTGTCATTGTCAGTTTATTCAGTAAACTCAACATTTATACCGCGGTAGAGTACACGAACGAGCAACGTCTGCAAATGATAAAAATTTGCTTACGAAATTCGGAGTCGGTGACCGCAGCTTTAAGAGGGTGAACTCCAATTTTCGGTCGTAATTCTCGTCCAAGTAGACAGGCAATTACAAGTTTAGTTCAAAAATTTGAGTCTCTATATTCGTGTTGTGGCAGTAAGACACCGGGCTTGTCGAAAGGTTGAAAATATCGCTGCCATTCAGGCTTCCGAAGCAAACGATCCAAATCAGTCAATTCCATGGCGTTCTCAAGAATTGTGCATCACTCAGACCACATTATTGCGTATTTTGCATAAAGATCTTGATTAACACCCACACACGATCAAGCTGAATCAAGAATTGAAGCCGATTGATCATTTGAGGCGACGTACGTTCTCCGATTGGACTCTGGAGAAGATGCGCCAAGATGATGAATTTCTTCGCAAAATCATCTTCAGTGACGAAGCTCAATTATGGCTCAATGGGTTCGTCAATAAGCAAAATATGCGTAAGTGGTCCACATATGCTTCATGAATCAATACTTCATCGACAAAAAATTAACTGTTTGGTGTGGTTTGCATGCCGGCGGCGTTATTGTGCCATATTTTTTCGTTCACTTTGACGATCGTCACATTACTGTGAATGCCCAGCGTTGTCGTGCCATGATTACCGATTAATTTTGGCCCGAATTGAAGGACATGGACTTGGACAGGATGGTGCCACAAGCCACACAGTACACTCTACAATCGATTCATTGAAGAGTAAGTTTGATGAGCGTGTTATCTCAAGGAATAGGCCAGCCGATTGGCTGCCTCGTTCGTTCGATTTAACGCCTCTAGATTATTTACTTTGGGGCTACGTTAAGTCATCGGTTTATGCCAACAAACCAACGACGTTGGAAGAGCTCAGAGCCAACATTGAACACGAAATAGCGGCTGTTTTGGCCGAAATGTGTCGCCGAGTCATAGAAAATTGGGTCCAACAAATCGACCACTGCAAACGTGCGCGCGGTGGCCATATGAACGAAATTGAGTTCCATTCATAAAGGTTTTGAATGAACTTCAAGCCGATAATAAAGTTTTTGAAAGATCTCAAATGTTTTTTTTTTTAAAAAAAACCGTTTTATTTAAAAAAAAAAGTTGCCATGTCCTAATTGGAAAACCCTTCATAAGGGAAACTTGACCTCAACAGCTTCCTGCATCAAGAAACAGGCTTAAACAAGCGTTTCGTTAAATTACGAGCTGGAAAATGAAGTGTTTTTTCATTGAGGACCAAGTTCATTTTTGTAATACTTTTACAAGTTCGTGCCACCACTTCAGTGAATGAATTTTGTAACCCAGCGATGTTGAATAACTCTGTTTTGATTAAAATTTATTGGCGTGGAATTTCAAATCTTAACTGGGCACCTCCACACGCCACACAATAAATACCAGGACCGCTCAACTTTATACCAAAAAAAAGGGTCTTACATTACGTTAGTGCTTCACAAACGAAACTGCGAAAACGTGATGGAAATTTTCATCAAAATAATGCTTGTCAACAAAGCCAAGGTGGACATTTGACAGACACTGTATCAATTGACATTGTCACTAGCAACTACCTTTCGTAAAAAAAAATCTTGCACTTTTCTATTATTTTAAAATGATTCTATTCTCACAAAGTGTGTTTGTCTTTATCTGCAAACAATTCATTACATCCCTCTAGATCCCGGTCGCAATGTTTCCTGTTTTGCCACACAGCCCGACTGTTTACAAATCGTTTGTTTTTTTTTCTTTGGTTGTAAACACTCTTTTTCCAAGGCTGCCTAGCTGTTGCAAGGTCAACGTAATATTTGATTGCGCGGCACGAGAGAGATTGGCAACATCACAGCATTTAATGAAAATGTCAGGGTCAAACTCCTCCAGAGATTTGGCTTAATGCGGGTTTGTTTTTATGGACTTTTATTTTATGGTCGTATCGTACTGTGCGTCGATGTTGGTCCCTCTGCAAGAGAAGGTCGGTGGGAAATTAAACAGCGCCAGTGTATTGTATTGTTTCAGTGCTGTGATGAGGCTTGAGATTTAAACAGAATTTTTGGGTATTAAATACGCAGCGTTTGCCAAGAGATATGCTTCGGGGAGTTAGGTGCAAATTCTCAGAACTCAGAGAAGTGAAACAGGATATTAAGCAAATTTTTGATTCAATAAAAAGCTTACATTTTGTTTTCTTTTTTACAAAAACACTTGCATTCAAACGAAATGCAATGCAATGCGTTGGGTAATCTGTCGGTTTTGGAAGGACAAAAGCATATTCAATGACTGGAAAAAAAATGTGGCCAATTGCCATTCGGACATGCACACGAAGGGTTCCGTACCAAAGCACAATTTTAAATTGCTCTTAGTCCACTTCTCGGCTTAAAATTTAATTATGATTTCTGATGTAACTGAAAATTTACGGTTTTCGGATGCTTTCCCTTACTTCTATGAACTGCATGATTCTAAATGCGTTCAATCAAAGGGACAACGGAGGCACGGAACCTTAAAAAGCTCGGCAAATAACCATTTGGCTTTTAGTTTGACAGAGCCGCTCGTGATAGCATTAATTTCACAGAGCTATACAAAGCGCTGGTCATATTCGGGGCCGCGGTAAATCTGATCCGGTTATGTCGGATATGCACACGAAGGGTTTCGTACCACCGCACAATGAGCAACATATTTTTTCTAATTTTAAATTTCTTTTAGTCTACTTCTCGGCTTAAAATTTAGTTTCGATTTTTGTTGTAACTAAAAATTTACGGTTTCGGATGTTTTCTCTTACTTGTATGCTTACTTGTATGAACTGCATGATTCTCAATGCGTTCCTGAGAAAAAAAAAGTTTTGACAGAAAGGCAAACAAAGTGACAACGGAGTAATCCAATGTAGTTTCTTTTCCTGTTAAGGCACGAAACCTATTCGGGACCGGGTTAAATCTGATACGGTTATGTCGCGAACCGGGCATTTGCTAAAATGATAGCAAGCAATATGTGCCAAGGTCTGTGCAGCTCTTGGGATATTCAACGATATTGATTTGGTTGAATAGTTGAATATCACATGGGACAAAATAGAGGAATCGTTAGCTTTTTGAGGTAGAAAAGGAGTTAACTTTAACTTAGGCCAAATATAAACTTCACAAACGAATACTTGCAAGAAATCCGATGAAAACTCAACCTTGATAATCGGAACTTCTTCGTTTCCACCAAAGGAACAAAAATCAATGATCGCAACTCAAAGCATGCTTTCACCTTGCCAGTATGTCTATAAAGAGCCACTTGTTGGACGACAAACTAAGTCGATAGACAAAAATGCTCTACCATCGGTGACTGCCTCCGAGTCCCTGCCAACAGGTTCATGAAAAGGGAAACCGAACCTCAGGTTCAAAGATCAAACTTTGAGGGTGAAAAAATGCTTTATGTAACTAACTTAATGAACTGAATGGGACCTAAATCAACGCTCAGATTGTTCAAGGATCGAGTTTTATCGACTATCGAGTGGATGAAGTTTGGGGCTAATTTGGGATACAATAGAGCTAATCAGACTAGGCATTGATTATTGGCTATTTATGATTCAAAAGACTATACTCCAGACTAAAGAAAATCGACCTTAAGTCTGGTTGTAGTTTTTAAGCGTTACTTTGGAGTGGATTGATAGCTGGGCTTGCACAGTATTGCAGGACTACATCCTGAAGTTGCTTATTAAGACTCAGATGCCTTTCATTTATTTAAACTGAAGCGATGATGCCCACAAATATTGTTATTAACTAGAAACTTCTAGCGCTATTTTGGATCTTACTAATTTCTTCAATGAGCATCTTTGGAAGCCGTAATTGATGTACGGACAAGTGGATATTGACCTTCACTTAAAGCCATTTCTTAGTATCGATCTGGTCCTTTCTCTTACACATTTTGATATCGGCTGAGGGTCCATATGTTTGCTTTGTGTGCCACCAAACTCAGAACACCTGATAAGAACATCAACGCCGCATAATCAGTCTCCGGACTTATCTTCCGACTTGGCAAAGGCGTTCGAAGTCGAGTCCATAGATATCTAAAGGTACAGAAAGTCCATCGGCTGATTGCTTTGCTGAAGGATTCTCCAGCTGAATTTGATTGAGTGACTTATCTTTTTATAAACTAGCAAGAGGACAGAAGAAGAAGACATAATTTTAAGCTGGTCTTTTCTCTCAGGCAATCGAATCAAGAAGATCCAGGAGGAACATTTAATTTTGTGAAGCTATTGTTTGGATGACATGACAAAATACGTCTTTTGAAATGCTTGTACACAGAGTTGCAGTCGTCCCGAGGCTCAAGCCGATTCGAAAACTATTTGAAAATTCAAACAAAACTCTGCAAAATCCAATTCCAAGATAATCCAAATTTTTGTTGTAACTTAACAACTCTTTTAATGAACGCCAGGTTAAAGGATTTCAAGAACACTTTGAAAAACACCATTCAAAGCTCGCATACAATTTGGATGGGATACAATAGCAACAGCATTCGAAGACATCATTATTTATCTCGATGATTCCATTCGAACTATTTCGAGTGTATCTTTTTTTATAAATGATGCTTCCGAAAAGACTGAACGAAAAGGATACGTTTAATGTCATCCAGGACAATTTTATCTGTCAAGCAGTTGTTTACTTTTTGTGGAGTGTTCCAAGTCGATTGTTATTTGTAAATTGATTCCATTCTAAGTGAAAGAAATATGTCTTGGCCGAATGTGGGCTGTCGCCATGAGGACCGATAAAAATAGTTTTCCTTATTTTCCTATGTTCATTTGTCAATACTTCTTGGAAAAAGTGAATGATCTCAAACAATGAAAATGTATCGCTTTGTTTTTGACGTGCAGGAAATACAAATGTCAACAAATAAAGATGGAGCACGTTCAAATAGTGTCAGTTTGTGAATACCAATGCAAGTGGGTTGGATGTGCCACGGGAAAGTCAAGGAAAAATAGGGAAACATTTTTTCATGAAGATGATTTTCTTATAAACTTTGCATATGATGTGCGACTGGTGCTGTACTATAAAATTGACAGCTGTATTTTGGGTTTTGCATCCGTTTTTTTTTCGTTTGGAAAAATAATGCCTAAGGGCCATTTAAAAAAAAAAAAATTGTTTGCCATGAGGTCCTTTATGATTGGGCCAATCTTATCAGAGGTCGTCTTTCTACAGGCGTGTCTCCGTCTAGATACGCGATTATCAAATAATCCAGACAGACCTAAGGCTTGCCTGCTTACTTAGAATAATGTCTCCTCGTTATTGATGAGGTCTTTGCATTGAGTTCCGAATCGAAGAATGATCAGTGGCTGAGCTTCTTTTGGTCGAGTATCCCAAGTTCGGGTACGGTTAGAAACAACGTCAAAATTTAGCGTGGAGGCTTCCACAGCACTTAAATTGGAGCACTACGAGCACTTTAGATTAATGTGCGTCAAAAAAGGAGAAGAAACGAACATTTTTGCAGTGGTTGGAATATGGGGTTGATGATTATCATAAACTGCAAAGAAGATATGTCCTAGCACTGTTCGTTGCGGAATCCCACTTTGTATGTTTAAGAACTACGAGCGATTTGGTATGAGGTTGATAAACATTGGACGGTGCGAGTAACGTCAAGGAAAATATTGTGCTAAGACATCAAGTCCTGAATCGTTCGAAGATTATCCAGTCTTTATTTGGAAAATAATTTTTGTTGCGCAAAAATTGAACAGTTCGATGTGATTGAATTAGTTTTGACGGATATATGGCTTCCGGACGTGATTGTACACCTCATAAGGTTCGGGAATGTATTTGGTCATTAAATGGTCTATTCGCGAGATGATTGTTAGTGTTTTGAAAAGCATGGTTTTTCAGTCTACGTCTAAGTCTTAGTCAAAACGAAATAGCAGGGAATATCCAGAATTCCACTTGTAGAGTTAATTTTAAAATAAATAAATCACTCGGCAATTTATCTCGCCGTAGTCCGGTGAAAGTGGGGAAATCTTCGGAGATTCTTTTTCGTATTTTCGAGCGATGTGTGACATAACGAGAATGATATTCTTCGCTTTGTATTGTTAAATGTCAAACAACAAAAGGTTGTGTGCTCAAAGTTCTTAATAAATGACAATGTAAAAATATATTTAGCCTCTGATCGCAGGGTGGACAGATGAGGCTTCATTTTCTTCGATCAAACCGAGAGAAAAAAATTCATAAGAAGAATAATGAGTGTGAGGAGATATGATAAACTTAAATTTTGTTCAATAATTATTCACAGTATTTTGAGGTGTCATAACTCAAAAATAAATCTTAATCGCGATGACCTACAGAGGATTTAATAAGCAAGTCTACTAGGGCACATACAAACAACTTTGCTCTTTGAAACTAGTCAAAAAATATCCTGACATTAGTTGATATTTTCAACTTCATTTGACTTCATTTTTCAAATTTAAACAAAAATTCAAAATTAAATCCCCTTTTCCTTCGAACACTTACAAAGCCATGTCCTGATATCGTTTCAGCATTAAATCAACCTCCTTTCCGTCGCTAAAAAACATGTCCATTTGCATTTGAAGTAATTTGCAGCTTTAATTTTTTTTTTATTTCAATTATTCGCATTCGTTTTGCCATCATTCCGAAGAGTTACACATGTTTTCTTTTTTTCTGTTTTTTTGTTTTTTGTGAACTTTTTGATAAACATAAA
Source organism: Orthonevra nobilis (assembly GCA_963555765.1). Classification (NCBI taxonomy): domain Eukaryota; kingdom Metazoa; phylum Arthropoda; class Insecta; order Diptera; family Syrphidae; genus Orthonevra; species Orthonevra nobilis. Next base: position 11,723,141 of record OY743227.1, on the reverse strand, counting down.
CAAGGTTATGCAAATCAAGTTTGCCCCGAAGGCCAACTCGTGTTGCTTTTAAACATGATTCCCAAATCTCTATGGTTACAAAAAAAAAAAAGGTAAAATGGAAAATTCACAGGATATATGTAAATGTTTGTGTGCGAATTTTAAGTTAGTCAGAATGGGAAGGTTGAAACGAAATTGAAATAGCATCAGGACTCAATTTTTTTTTTGCTTTGTGATGTGCTTTCCAAATATTTGGTACAGTGTCGCAAATGCAATTAATTTCTCGGCTTTAATGGAAACGTTCTTTTTAACGAATCAAATTGCGTTAGCCGATAAAAGGAATGAGTTATGGTTTAAATAAAAAGTAGGTATGAGGGTTTAAATCAATTTACTAAGCTTTGTGTAAGCCAGTTATTGGGTTAGTTACGTCGACAGTGTAAGGCAATGATTTATTAATTTCTTGATTCTGCAAAGATTGGTTCAGAAGGAGCTTGCAGAAGGGTTTTTCGATTCTCCTGATTTATTTTCCAATCTCAAGTCTCTAGTGAAAGAACTAAGTTTGTTGTAAAAATTACAAATAAACACAAGGGATAGTTTAATTTTGAAATCTGTTAAGTAAGGATGCACAATACTCGTCGGCACACCAGAGGAACGCAATAACTTCTTACATAGAAGCTTGTATCATGTCGCTTAGGCATAATAATAATTAGCAAAACTGGTCCCACTTTTACTGCTTAAAACTCTTGTGCATTTCTGGAGTGCCGCAAGGAAGTGACTTAGGTCCTCTGTTTTTATTATTTTTATTTAAACTATTATAAAATATTACAGACCACTGTCTGTTGTAAGCAGATGATGTCAAATTGTTTTTTAGTATAACCTGTTTTGGTAAAATTCAGATGGAGTCTCGATGGAGACTTGGACTTGGAGAAGAAACACTTTTTTCGTGCAAAAATTAAAGTAAAAAAATGTTAGCTTTCTAACAACTGAATCGGATGTTCTCTTCCCAACTCCGTAATTATGTTTTAAAAAAACGCATAAACATGGGCAGGTCTTTTCGAGAAGCTTTTGAGATCAAATCCTGTAAGCCTTCAAATTAATAACGGAGCATCAAGACGCTTGGAACTAGGCGAAATTTTCGCAACTTGGGGACCTGAAACAAATCTGTAAGCTTTTCATAAACGCAAACAGAGAAGCGATACTGAAGTTTTATTTGGAAAGAACAGCTGGGTGGCGAAGTTTTTAGAACGCCTGCTTTTCAATTTATGCAATTAATGGGTCCCAGGTTCGATTCCTAGAGTAGTGGTCTGGTTTTTCGAATCTGGTCCAGTCTCCATTTGACATTGGGATCAAGTTAATGGCATTATCACCGGGTTGGTCGACCAGTGATAGTAGTCTGACTAATGGGTGGCGTTGTTGTAGTGGTTGTTGTATTGGCTTAGTTCCTAATTCGTGTTTTCGAAAGAGCGGTTTGTGTAGATTGTGTATAGATGGCTCTAGTGTGAAGGCATAACACTGAAAGCGGGGTGTTTAAGCTAAACCTTCCAAACTTTCAAAGTTCATAGATCAAAACTATTGTCGAATAAAATCCTGCGAATTAGGTTAAAGCAATTAGTTCGATATCAAAATCTTCCGTCCCGTCTCGGGCTCCACCCACGGAAGTGAGTTGAAACCAAATGCATCTGAGTTTCTGAAACCACTACACAATTTTTCATTCTTCTCCTGATTCTTCAAGAAGTTTGAAGAAAATTATCTAAGATCTTTATGCACCGTTTTGAGTGGACATTTTGCCGATAGTTGCAATATCCTCCAATTATTGTATTCGGTTATCATCCTGCACACGAGCTTCTTCCATGGAAAAGAAATCGATAGATGATCTATCCTATATTAGGACTTGCAATCGACGTTGAAAACCACGTTTATGAATGAGCGGATATTCCAGTTCGTCCTTTCAAATCAAACAAATTTTTTGATGCAAACAACTTCATTACAAATTCCAAGAAGAATAAAGTCAAAAACGTTTGTTTTTTTTTGGTTCTTTTATTTCGAATGTTTCATTGTCCTTTGATAATCTTTGATGAGTACATAAATTGTACATAAAAATCATTTTTAACATCAGTATTTATTTTTAAAGAGTTTATTGAATCCCGAAGCACACAAGTGGAATAGAAAACCATTTATGTATGTACGACTTTAAATGTGCTCCTAATAAGCCCACTCTAATTGGCACACGCAATTTGCCCTTTTTCGTATACAAGAAAAATTCTGGCATACAAGCCATCACGTTCCCCCATGTTAAATGAGGGGTTTCAGGAGGCTTCAGATAAACGACAGGATAAATTATTTTATGGTTGCCTTTAGGGACATATTGTAATATGCCATCTGACAATCTATTAACACTGTCACTGCTAGACAAAATGGATCTTTGTTTTTCTTTTGTTTTGAAGATTTTGCGATTCCCCAATCGCCTACTAAATTTAAGAATCAATTTATGCTGTAAGGGGTTGAAATTGCCTTCATTGGTTTTGTTTTTCTTTTTTGTCTTCCTGGTAACAGATGCTGTGTTGTATTGTAAATTGTTGGATTATAGCTTGAAATATGCTTTGACGAAGGCTTAGAACGAAGCTAACGCAAATCCGCTTATTGGATCTTGAATTGAGAGATAACTTGCGTGACCTTTTTTTAGAAAGGGGTGGCTTATAGAAGGGCCCACAATGTGGGACGTTCTTTTTTGGGTAATGAAGATGCATCACAGGGTAAAGGATGAGCCAAATGTTTGTTGTTTTTTTGCCAAGCATCTTTAAATATTGAATAATTTTAGCCAGTTATGGCGACTTAATGGCAGTTCATCCTTATAACAGATTTTGACAGTTGATAGTAAAATTTTAAGCTATTTGCTTTCCTGGAAGTTGAACATCAAAAAGAGCATTCATATTTACTCTTTGATATTCAGTTGGATTCTTAAGGCACGCAAATTGGAGTATGACCTCAGATAAATTTATGAAAAGAAGGTAGAAAGCTGCAGATTTTTTCTGTTGTTGTACTACTGTGTCCAAAAAATAAGGTGACATATGAATTTAAACTGCGCGCGTCGAAGGATTTGGAAATTTTTCTTTCTTTTTAGGTTGGTAGTACTGTCAGTGACATCTATGTGAAATTTCATGTCAAAATATATTCATAGTGTTTGAGATACGCGTCGTTTTGTGAGCTGCTAAAAGTTAGTTTTTCGTTTTTTGCGATGTCGAAATTTATTGAGCAAAGAATTTGCATTAAATTTTGTTTGCGGAATCAATTTTCTGCTGCGGATACGTTGAGGATGGTGCAGAAAGCCTTTGATGATAAGGCTATGTCTAAAAAAATGTTTACAAGTGGTATAGTGATTTCCAAGCCGGCCGTGAACGTGTCGAAGACGAAGAGCGTTCTGGGCGACCATCAACCTCAACCGATGAAGCTCACGTCCAACAAATCAAAGATTTGGTATTGAAAAACCATCGATTAACGATTAGAGACCTTGCTGATGAAGTTGGCTTATCGAAAGGCTCAATCAATACCATTTTGAAGGATGCATTGGGCCTCAAGCGCGTCAAATCTCAACTGGTACCGAAAACAACAAGGAATATTATTTGAACGTTATGCGTCGTTTGCGTAATGCTATCCGCCTAAAAAGGCCGGAATTGTGGAAAGACAATTCTCGTACCGCAATTCCCATACCGCACTCGTAATTCGTGATCATTTCGCCAAAAACTCAACCCATATCGTTCCGCAACCACCGTATTCACCTGATCTGGTGCCGCGCGGCTGTTCAACAAGCTCAAAAGACCGCTCCGGGGACACCGTTTTGATACGATAGAGGAGATTCAAGCCGCAACGAAGACGGAACTGAAGGCCATCCCGGAAAGTGACTACAACCAGTGTTTCAAAGATTGGAAAATCCGTTGGCATAATTGCATTGCATCGGGAGGGGATTACTTTGAAGGGGATGAAAATGATTTGGAAGAATAAATAAAGAATTTTCAAAATAAATACAATGTCACCTTATTTTTTGGACACAGTAGTATATTCTTTTATTGCGCTAATCATTTTTCAGTTTAATTGCCTATTTTGTGTTCGTTTTTTTTCTAATTTACTCGCTCTCAAGGAATTTTGATTATCATTATAATTCATAATGCACAGAGCGAGCAGAAGGATTGGCAGAAGAATAGAAAGATCATCTATTGGTTTGAAGCTCAGATGCATTTTGATTCCAATTAGACTATTTATTTGCATTCGTTTAGTTCACAGTGTTTTTTTTAGGATTATTATTATTATTGTTATTATTATTATTTATTAAACTATGCATAAATGCACAGGGTAATACTTACAAGCAAGTAGCTATCAGGGCTTTTAGCTGAATATGATAATTTTCTATTAAAAGAAAATATGTTGATGATTCGTTGCTACAGGGGCAGTCAGAGGAAGGGAGGCAAAGGTTTTACATGAATATAACTTAGAGACTATCACAAAGGTTGAATATTTGTAAAATTTTGAAAACGTTTTATACGTTTTGTGCGGAAGGAACCAAAAGAAAATTTTTCAAGGTATTATCAAATAGTTTGTTGCGAATTTCGTTGATTTTCGCGTAGTCTGAGAGCTGGAGGTCTAGTCGGCAGAGGTTTTTGAGGATTGGTTTATCAACGTTACGTAACACCAAATGACAGATCATCAACATACGCCTTTGTATTTGACGAGACAAACTAAGAATTCCAGCAGCCAAGAATCCAAGGCATATGGTGACTGGAATAGATCCAAAAACAAAATAAGGTTTCGAACGATCGAACCAACAATTGATCCAAAACAAAGCAAGCTTTTAACAAATATATATTATCGCAATAGATTTGTTTTGTCACGTATTAAGTCACAAAAAAATAAATAAAAAATGGAAGAAGTATCTATTGGGATTTATTAAATTCTATCCAACATCAGAATAATTCCGAGCGGATTCCGAAAAAGAAACCCTTCATCCAATGCTGCTAAAAACCTTAGAAACTTTGAATAAAAAACAAAGGAGAGCACGTTGGCAAATCCTCAAAATCGATCACATTAGGAAACCAATTTTAACACAGAAAACAGCAGGTTCAGGAGTTGTCCTTAAAATAAAACTTCAGCTGAACATGAAGGACCGAATGGAAAGTTCACAATGGTAAATTGGATTTGGGTTGAGCACAAAACCTTGACAGTAAATATCGATGGCTGCTGTTACCCCCGAAGTCTCTTTATGATTCAAAGAAGTCAAGGTTTTCGAGGGTAGCAGTGATGAGAAGTCTTTAACGTTACTGACTAGGGTTATATCATAAGTGGGAAGTTTTTGAAGGAAGCAAAAGGTCCTTCGAAGAACAACAAAAACCTTCCATAAGAACAGAAAGCTTTTGTAACGTTCCCCATTTCAAATGTATGTACAGATTGTCAAAGCGCTCATGACGGCTCAGAACCAAGACAAGACTCAAATGTTAAAGATTGGAAATCAACACAATCGCGAAAGAAAAAAGGAAGCGAAAGCAAAGACTTGAGCTTGCGATGGATGAAGTTTTAGATAGAATATAAAAAAGCTGAAGTTGGGCCAATATAACTCAAAGGCGAAGCAGATTAAATAGCACAACTAAAAACCTCATAGCATTATTTCTTAGTCACAAATTCAGCATGGCATGCACAGAAAGAGGTTTAATGAGTTTAAGTCAAAAGATTATAACATCTTCCAGACTTTGGATAAAGCTTAGGTAAGCATCTGCATATTTATTAGCAAAGCAATGAACTCTTATTCTCTTCACAGATTAAGTATCGAATACTCGGTGATGACAGAAGTGAAACAAAACGTCTACCCTTGTCTCCGCTTACATGTAATATTATGAAATGAATTACCAGTTAAAAATCCTTAAGCAACTGATTTACAGCTCTCGTATCTAACCCCATCACATCCATTGCAGTCACATAAACAGTCTTCAATATATGTCAATTTAAGAACTGCTGCAAGAGAATCCTGGACTACCATCTGTGAATCCTCACCAGGGAACACGCAGTTCATGGATAGCTTAAATGACATCCCTATGGAGCCAAAATTATTCCAACCATATTATCCCAGTTATGGTCCTGCATTTTTTTAGACACGATTTCTCCCTGAAGAGAGGCGAAAGCGGTTCGTATGGCCTGGAAACCTAATTATTCAACGGCTGTTGTTTTTTTATGCTAAAGATGAAAAAGACTGCAGACCCATGGCTGGAATTATTTTTTGAATGAGCAAAGAGAAAATCCGTGGAGACTTCACTACAAGGATTATGCTATGGAAATTGTGAAACGTGGACGTTTGTCAACATCAAATATGACAGAAACCAGCGATTAATTCGAAATAAGACTAATAAATTCTTAAATTGCTTAGAGCACACAGAATTGACGTAGAAGATGGGGTCATTGCATCTAATCTGTGGCTCATTACAACAAAAAAAATCTTGCCTTATGCAATCAGCGTTTTAAAAGTTCACATTGAGAACGCCTTCTCTCCTGGCAATCATAAAATTGGAACTAAATATATTCACAAAAAATTCAATATCCCGAGACTCTCTCTTGATTCCTATCTTGGTGTCGTATTAATTTCGAAACTTACACGTTGAAAACGAGTATTTTCAAAGCATGACCACACTTTTTTGAAAAAAGTAAACAGGCTGTAAAAATGGGATCGTGTATGCCATCTTTTCTTTACCAAAACCAGTCAAGTGTGGCCGGTGCATCGAGTCACGAAATTTGTCAGCTTGTATCGATTGGAAACCAGAAGCACGTAAATGTCTTATTCGATATACTTGGAAGTCAAGCAGAAGCAGCGCACAAAGTGTTTCTGTGCTCTCATGAAGGCCGAAAAAAAATAAAGGTATTTCGAAAAATTCAATTTATCTTCCATTTGGTCCAACGGAAATCCTTGTACAATTTTCAACTTTAGGTCAACTTGAATTCAATAAATCCACGTACGTTTGTGAACGTGATTCAACGAAAGTTGCACAAAATGTTCAAGCACTCACATAGAAGGATCCCTTCCCATCCTGATTTATACAAACACTGACGAAAAAAAAACCAGCAATAACACAACACGATATTCGAAATCCAATCAAAAAACGCCTCCGAGCACGCCTGACGACATCACTGCGATTGATACACCTGAAAATATTTTATCCAATTGTCTAGCACATACTACGTTAAAAAAAGAATCCTTTTAACTGTTTGATGCTAAAACAACTCTGATAGTTGTAAATCTACACAAAAAAATAAGGACAACACGTGACAGAGAATACGTGTAGACTTTCAAAGGACACAGTATATTTGTTTTTAATTTTCATACAACTTTTTTTCAGTCCATTTGTAGAGCTACAGAGGATAACATCCCATTGGGTTGAAGGTGCAAGTGCATGTGATGAGGATGCATGTGATTGCTCAAAAGGATGCAACTTACCGAAAGGAAACATATATTTTTCCATCACATTTCTGCTGTTTTGTTGCTTCGATGGACTACTACACTTGTAGTATTCACACCTTGTTTCCTTGAACATAAAAACGAATCACATCTCGGTTGAGGTGGTGTATCTATCTGTTGCTGCTGCCCTACGAGTTCGTTCGAGTATATGAATTTTATATCCACTTAAGATGCACTTGATATGCTTCCAACAGGATATCATTTAAAACTTCACATGGCCAAAGGCTTGGAAGCATTTTCGAAACACAACAATTTCACTATTTTTATATATTTTTGTCACGCCATCGCGTACAAAAAGAAAACGCACGATTTCGAGTTGGAACGAGAGCACTAGAATCACATCACATCCAGAAGAACAAACAAACTCCTGTTTGCCCGAAGAAACGACGAAACGGAAGGAAAACCGAAAGCCAAAAAGCAAGTGAGTCAAACTTCAGAACTCTTCAAGGGTTTTTCACACTGTTGGTTCGCAAGGACTTGGATAAACACACGCGGAGAAGGTTTTACTCACATCTAAACAGATTTATTTAAAGATCTTTAAGATAATTAGAAGACACTTAATTGAAGAGATACACTTTTATTCCCTTTTCGCTTGTGGCTGGTGGAACGAGTTGTGGACGCCTAAGGATGTTTTCCGCTTAATTTGCATACTCGTCGTGTCTTTAAAAGGGACTAGGGATGTGGGAGATCTCACGCGAAAGAAAGGAACTTTTTTTTTGTTTGAAATAGTTAAACACGCACGTTAACCGACCTACGACACTGAAGGCCAGAAACCAACTGGTTGGCCATTTGAAATTTCGTGATAGCAAGATTCTAGATTCAGTGTTGCCAGCCGCTTAACATGAAGTGCTCCATCACTGGCCTTCAAAATGTCCCCTTTTTCCCATGAATTCTCCTCAACATCTATCTCAAATATTTCATTTCTCATTTTTACTCAAAGTCATAGGTTGAGTCTGATACATTTGAATCTGTTTTGTATTTTAACTCGAGTAAGTGTTTTTGAGATATTTTTTTCCATTTTCCCCACAAAAACGAGAAGATTCCCCTTTTTTTTCTTTTCAGCCTTAAAATTTGTACTGATTTATCCCAACGCACTTGCAACATTGTTGTAGATACAGTTCCCTCAATGGAAAAACAGAAGCATGCGCTCCAGGAAATCGAAAGGAATGTGCTGCGACTGGGGAGTGTTTGCTTGGAGAATCCATTGGAAATGAACGTTTTATAGCAAAGCGGGGAGTTGCAGACTCAATGCGGCTGGCAGCATGTTGCAAGAAGCATTTGGTTGGGCGATTCATTGGAAGCCCCTCGAAAATTAACGTTTCATAGCAGAGCGGCAGCATGCGGCTGGAGCGAAATGTTTGGACAATCCATTGGAAGCCCCTCGAAAATGAACACTTCAATAACACAACGGGGAGTTTGAGACTGAATTCGGCTGTCAGCATGCTGAAGGCGAGAAATACTTGTGCAACATTTCTTATATTTAGTATTTTGAGGCACATTGCTGTAGCAAGCCTCGGAAATATTGAATTGTGTTACTGTGACTGAGGCAGGTCAGCTGTCAATTCTCTTGGATGTCACTGTTTCTTTGGTGAAGACCATGGGCTCGTGCATCCGTTATAGCCTGTTACTCTCATATAAGGTGTTGACTGAGTATTTTGATTTAAGAACAACAACAAAAAATAGCAATGGTGTTCTACAAAATTTAATAAAATTAAAAAATGAATTTGTATGGAAAAAATATGGAAAAAAAAGGAAAACCTAAGACCTTTTTTTGAAGCATTAAAATGTTGAATTTCCTTGGAATAGATTCCATCGCAGTAAACAATCTCATGTTGTTGGCTTTTTGAATGAAAAATAGTTCTACATAAAAATCATTACGCATATAGTAAAAATTTCCAAGAGTTTGCCGAAAAAAAATTGCCTGAAGTTCTTCGAGTGGCTGAAAAAATTGATCCGTGAGTTAATGATAAGCCCCAACTTCCCCAATCGTCTCTGACGATTTGAACTCAAAAGAACTTATCACTGCAGCCAATATTACAAGAGAGCTTTAATTGTTGAAAGTGGAGTGCGTGTTAAAAAACATTAGTCTCAAAATAATTTTTGAACTCAAAAAACCCATTTATGCTCATCAAACCAGACTCTTTTTTAGTGCAGATCTTAAATAATATTTTGAACTGATGTCTACATCAAGAAATGTATTGGTCCCAAAGCAGAACCTTGAGGTATTCCCATTTTTAAAAGCACTACTTCTGATTCTGTCATTTATCACTCTCTGCGACCCGTTTTTAAAGTAACCTAGACCTTAACCACTCTAGAATAAGCTTATAAAAGACATCTTCTTTAATTTTACCATATCGACATGTAGACAGCTTTTAACTTCTTGCCAAAAATGTTCGAGGGACTATGAAGCACCTTGCATCTTCTGTTGACCTTTTTTTCTCAATTCCAAATTGCGTAGCAGTGAAAAAGATATAATTCTATTTTCAAAAACTTAATTAACAAAATATCAAGTTGAGATCGGCCTACAATAATTAAAGTCATGGATAAAAATCGACATAAGTACAAAACACTTTCTCTGAAATGGTTCGCGAGGACTTTTCACATGTACGATGATACAAAGGAACAGGCTTGGCATAAGCAAACCACTACTCTACATGCTTAGTACATGCTTACCAATAGACGGTTCGTTGTGAAGAATGGCAATGTAGCTTCTATAAGTATTTTCAAATAAATAAGAGGTTTATGATTGATCTTGTTAGTTCTCTTCAGCACGCTACAGCGTATGCAGACGATTTGATTGCGTGCAGATCAGGACCGAAGTTTGAACTTGCAATGTGACTTTGATAAAATCCAGCGCTGTAGTGACCACTGGAAGTTGAAAATTTACTACCAGAAATCGGAGACTATTCTTTTCAGGACTCCACAGTCTACGGCCTCTTGAGATACAAGAAAGAATTAGCGAAAATTTTTCGATCGAAGTGTAGTCAGACCCCTAGAGCTCCGACTCGAACAATTTTTAATAAACATAAAGATGTAGCCTTAGCCAGAGCCAAAGCGACTTTTGCCGTAACAAAGATACTGTTTTATAGCGGCTTACTCGATGCCAGGGTGAAAGTCATCGGCCAAATGGCTCTTGTCAGGCCAACGACTACTCATGGGTCTCCCGTGTGGCTAAATGTGACAGCGAATTCGATGGAAAAGTTTCGGGTTTTTGAAAGGCAATGCCCCAAGGCTTGTCTTCGTTTATATAGAACTCCAGAGTCCAAATACAAAAAATTCTACGGCCATATTGTCCTTTACAATGGAGCCAACCTGATCAGAGTGAATAACACAGCTGGGTGGCAGAGTTGGCAGAGCGCTTGCCTTTCAATTGATTCAATTGATTGGTCCCAGGTTCGATTCCTAAAGTGGTCGAGTTTTATGAATCTGGTCCAGTCACCAATTTGCCATTGGGATAAAGTAAATGGCACTATCACTGGCGTTGTTGCAGTGGTTGTTGTAGTAGGCTTAATTCCTAGTTCGTGCTGTGAAAATAGTTTGTGTAGATTGTGTGTAGGATGGCTTTGCTGTGAAGGTAAAACACTGACAGCGGAGTTGTTAAGTTAAATCTACCAAACTTTCAAATTACATGTTTCAAACTAATGTCGAATAAAATCCCGCGAATTAGGCGAAAGCTAATAGGTCGATATAAAAGTTCTCCGTCCCGTTTCGGGCTCCACCCACGGAAGCGAGTTGAATCCAAATACATCTGAGCTTCTCAAAACCACGATATAATTTTTCTCTTTCTGTGCTACACGCATTATATGAGCATTCATATCCTCTTGAAGAGCAAGCCAATTATTTTAAAAAAAAATCCTTATTTTGCTTATCCGAAGACGCATTGCATTTTCCGGGGTTTTCTACCCAATATTTTATACCACGATAGTGTTCGCCTTACCGGCTTTGCCCTCCAGAGGCGTACCTCTACTTCGACTCAAAAGGTTTGATACAATCGAGACATCAGCCACAGTTCCGAAGGTTGTTTTCGCATAGCAGATGCGCAGAGGCAGCACCGTCTAATTTGGCGGCTATCAAAAAATGCATAGAGAGCTCTGCCATTCATATCCTTAAAAGTCAAGTCGGCCTCTTTTTCTTTTAAATAAAAAAAGGCCGGCTTGCATAGGCTAAGCTTAGAAATAGGTTGAGCTTCGAAATATAATGTCCAGACACAAAGTTTTGCTTAAAAATTTGTTTCTAACTTTAAAATTTGTTGACCTTTAGATATAAATAAAAAAAAATAGATTAAGCCGTAAGTCGTAAAATTAAGTACTAGTATTAGCTTAGAACACCCGCATAGGGCTAGTAAGTTAGTTAAGCAAATTAATTTACATAAACCAGTTTAAGCGTTTTTGTTGAGTATACTTATAAGAAAAACAAAACAGTGGCTCACGAGGACTCAAAAAAGACCTGTAAAGTGTATCTAGTGAATACATAAGTCAGACTTTTCACAAGTCGTTTGATGTCCAAACCTTGTTTCTTTCTGTTTGAGTTCCACAGAAAATAGACGCTTCTAGACTGACTGCGGACGGGACTAAATACAATCAGGACGGGATTAAATACAATCAGACCATCTGAGCGTAGGCTTAAGCGGCTTTTCATCCTTTTTGGACCCTACCAAGCTGCTTTCAGTAAGGTAGATCATTGGTTTATGTCTTAATTGCTATCTTTTTTAAGGTTCCGTACCCCAAAGAATGTCAACAGAATCCTATTTGCTACGCTCTGGCAGTATCTTCTGAACCGTAATAGGAAGATAATTGGAATTTGCGAAAATTTTGTGCTTCGTTAGAAGTTGAAGGAAAGTAAATAATAAAGGTGATCTCGGCACAAGCCACGTGTTTTTAAAAATATCAAATCAACCAAGGAGAAGGCTTTACGAAAGATGAAGGTAGCACCTTCTTACGTCGAAATTCGAAGGTAATCTAACACCTCATGTGATGCCTTCATAATGTCTTATTGTCAGGCGCGACAAACATGTCCGGAGCTAAGCGAAGTAAAACAAAATGTATTTGGAACTAGGTCATTGAATGGTTTTTCGGAACCCTTCGTATGCAAGTCCGACTCACACATGGACTTTTATGTTCTCGATCTTTTAACTCTTAAATTTGTTTGAAATGAAATGTTGTCTTATATCGGTCCAAAAGGATGTGAAAGGACCTGTATTCGTTTAAGTCCTTCACGGATCAATTACTATATTATCGTGGAGAAAAATGGTTCATCGAAAAACTCATGGACCTCAGTGTATGGCATAAAAAGTTTCGCAATCATCTACAAAACAATAAATCACTTTCGTTAAAGCAAAAGAGTCCAGAGACAAAAGTACAATAATAGAGTCAATTAGACTTGGCTTAAACTGTCGTATAATAAAACTCTGGTTAAAAGTAATTAAGAATAATGACCACAAGGATCCATACATACACACGCAGAGAGCAATTGAAAGATCAATTTGATAAATTATCCCAGATAAGATTGCATTTTCAAGTTACTTGTACCATAAATCAAAAACAACAGCAAAAAAAAAAAAAAAAAATAAAAACAAACCAACGATTTAATTAAATCGCAGAGAGTATCTCTCCTCCTCGAGCAAGGATAACACAATGCAGCAGTAGTACAGAAAATCCACCGAGTAACAAGCGCATCTCTATAATTACTACATTCCGACAGTGGAATAATATTGTAAATGCAATAAGTGAGACTTGCAAACACATTGATCAAACGTATCATTACAGTCCTTCTTCTGCAGCTCTTGGCGCGTCGTCGAATGCATACCCTTTATTTCTGTCGGGACCACCTTGTACACAACAGCGGGATAAATACCTTCTTCACTTACGAAAAAAAAAAACTCTTATGTTAAGCCAAACGTTTGCGTAAGTATGTATAGTATATCCTCGTTTTGGGGTAGGATTATAAAGGGGAAGACTTTTCGCATTAATTGAAACAAAACCCCCATGAAAGGAATGAAAATGAACCCCCTCATTTGTTCTTTATGCACTCTGCATTTTGTGGTGCAGCGCGCCAACGAATCCTGATCCTCTTCCTGGCTGTTCGCGCGAGGCACACATCCACTGTACAGCAAAAAAGCTTAAGCACACTCCAATTACAGGCGAACATGTACTCGTGTCAACGCATAAAGAAAAACAAAAAAAAAAAGGCAACACAATCCTCAAGACATTAATCTGCTGTGTATAGACTGCACAAAAAGTATCCTGGTTTATATGCACTAAAAAAAAAAAACAAAGTCATGGCTCAGAGAATGGTGTGTAAAGACTACGGGGTGCCTCATTATAGTCGAGGCACTGCGTGAAAGCATGCAGAAAGAGGGCTTACAATTTGCATTATTGGGTTATTGTTCAACTAAGGGTCCTTGGGTGGGCTTTTACTGCCTACTTGAACATTATGTGCCCCACAATGCATGTATGATGGTACATCTACGAGTTTGACCTTGATGCATCCTTCATGGAGGAGATATCTTTGTCAGTGCTTTCAATAGGAAGCAGAACTCATTGAAGATTTATAATTATTGCAAGTCCTTCTTGGAATTTAACCTTTGGCTAAGTTTATGTTATAAAGACCATGATATTGAGGCATGCCTCTATGAGAATTCCCTCTCGTACTTATTCGGATTCTGTCTGTTGGACTTGCTGCCTTCTGAGGATTCCTTGTTGGCATTTTGAAGTGTTAAGCAAGAGGAGCTTAAACTTTCAGGCCGTGCATCTGATGGCAAGACTATAATTGACTATGCGTTTTTCCTCCCACTACTTTTGAGCAAACATATGAAGAAGCAAAAAGAAGGTCGATACTTGAAATTTTTTTTGTCGCTAAGTTGTCACAACTGTCACTTGTCATTTAGTTCGTTGAAAGTGTGTCAAAATGACAGTTCATCTCAAGTGTGTTTTTTTTAACAATGGATAAAAATATTGAACAAGATGAATGAAAATCGTTGTTTTCTGTTCTGAGCCAGATAGCTGGTGAAATTTTTGTGGTTCGTGCTATTTTAAACGATTGTTTGAGTACGAAAAGCATGTCCAGTTGACTAATGCCGAAAGACCTGCATTTTCTGCTAAATCTCAATCACGTAAAGGTTGCAGTAGACATAAGAGAGAGTCTTTTCCAACCCCACTGGTAATGTGGCATGGGTCTACACACTTCAAGTTAAACATTCAAACCAGTCAACAAGCTTCGGAATAACGTCTTCCAACTTAGCCGAAACCGAAAAAAACATGGCCAAGTAGATCAAAAGTGAGGGAGATGCTGACAGTTCTTTTTTCGGTTGCAGTGGTGTTGTGTTCAAAAATGTTTGCTAGAAGGTGGGCCAGTTAATTAACAACTTGCCTGGAAGTTGTGAGAGCAAATTCGTCGAATCAGCTTTATGGTACATGGATTTTTCCGAACTCACAAGGTTATCATTGTGAATGAATTTCTGGCCAAAAATTCAACAAATCTTAACGAACAAGCACCGTTTTTCCCTAATACGACTCCGGCTAATTTTTAAAAGCTTTAATTAACACTTCGAGACACGTATTTTAAGTCAATGACATAAACAGAGTTCGCGGCGAGAATTGAAGTCAAAAACGTCCATTGATTCATCGGAAGGGCAAATACAATAAATTTGGATAAATAAAACTTAGTGTGCATATCATTGACTAATTCCCTTATATGTGAAAACCTCTTCAGAGATGTAATCAACTTCGATGTAATCAACTTAACTCTGGAAGAAGGCATGAATTACTCAATTCTCGTGATGAAACTGAAAGTCGACTGTAGTGAAGAGATAGCCAACCTTCGATCTGAAGTGGGTGCGAGGCCGGTGGAGTTCCTGCCGAGGTTTTGTGGAGTCCAAGACCATTTCGTAAGTCCGGCCGACTGAAAGTTTGCTCTATTTTAGAGTAAAAAGAACGATTTAATTTCTCCAGGTATTCATTTATTAATTTATTTATTTGTTCTTAAGTATGCCCGTACATTAGAAGACAAATAAATAAGAAAAAGGAAAAGGTTATGAGTAAAAATTGAAGATTAACGTTAAAGTTAAAAATTAAATGAAAATTAAATTAAAAGTTTAAGGGTGATAAGAAAATAACAAGTTAAGTTAGGTTAAAGGTTACACTATTAATGTTGGCCAACTGCCGTTTTTTACGGAATCTCATTTTACTACGTTTTCCACAACCGAGCGGCTTTTACGAAAAACTGTCGTTAAGATACCAGACATGAGAGCCTCAGTTAAACTCGGTGGTGCTAAGAATTGAAACCTACAAAAGAGATACGAAGGTTGGCTTGTTTGTCAATAAGTTGTCAAAAGACATACTGTAAATATTTTTTGAGAAACAAGACACGTGATCAAATCTCTTCAGGCCGTAAATGTAACGTGCGATATTATTAAATGCGATATTAAGCTTCCTTCGGTTTATTGAACAGCAATCTGCAAAAACCTCGCAGCTGTACATCAGAATGGGAACCGCAAGCGTTTTACCAATCGTGATGAAAGGGGTGTAGTCCTTCGTGGCACATAGTGTGCTAAGAGCGCCATATACTTTTCCAACAATCTTATTTCTGATTGTTAGACTGTTCACAGTTTTGACATATTCTGTCTGAGGACTATAGAGAAGAATTGGAGCAAAGTAGGACAGATTTAGCGATTTTCTTTTTGAAATAACAATACATTTTGATTTTTCAGGATTTAGTACTACACCATTGGATTTTCCCCAAATTGGATTTGCACTTGAGGGTAGCTACAAAGAAGTTGTGCATCATATTCATTAAGGTTGAGAGAGGGATTCTCCGGAATACCTGCAATTTCATTAATGTAAAGACAGAAGAGCAATGGACCTAATATGGAACCCTGAGGAACGCCTCGTAGTACGGGGGAGGAAGTCCGACATTTCGTTTCCGCAAGCGAGAGCTTGTTTTCTGCGAGAAAAATAGGAAGAAACAAGTTTAACTGTATGGGATGAGAAACCGTCAAATCTAGCAAGCTTTTCACAAAGAATTTTCAAGCTAGCAACTACTAAAGTCAGTCGGTTTTTAAGGACCTTCGACTTTTCCAAACATATAGCACTGATGACGTTGTTACGGTCTTCTTCGATTCTAAATCGCTTCCATTTGTGATACATTTGGTCCCTTTCGTTCAGAAGTATTCTGATTTCATTATTTATTATTATATCATGCCATACCGACTATGACTTCCTTTCAGATCTCTGATTGATTCATAGCAATACGGCTTTGGGCCTTTGAGCCAAGTAAGGGAAGGCGACGCGACGCGTCTCATCAGTTGTTCGACAACGATACTTAATCAATAGATCCATCTGTTGTCACTTGAACAAGAGGTTGGGCGTCGATAAGTCGAATAATATAATGTCGATTTCAATAAATGTCGATTTTCATAAATGACGATTTTCTTAAATGTCGCTTTTACTGTGAATTCATATTTGAAAAATGTGGCAAAAAAATTTGACCGCCGGAATAATTTATCGACTTTCAAAAAAGGTATTTCTAAAGAAAGTTTATTTGTATGTTTTCCAAATTGTATTATACAAAAAAAAAAAGAAACATAATCCACATCATCAATATTTTTGATGAGTCGTAATATTCGATAGAAATTCCAGTTTCCAATAATTGGATCTACCTTTTCTTTCTCTCTTTTGTTTTTTTTAATGATATCCCTTTTAGGTTTCTTTTGTTCTCCATTTTGAAATTTTGGTTAGTGAATGTTTTACAATAATAAACTCTTTACTTAGCATGCTCCAACTATTACTTTGAGGCGCCCATTCCATGCTTCTAATGAAATCTGCGTTCTAGGAAGATTATTCTTCATTTGTTCGAAAAATTACCAAAATGAAGGCGCATATCCTGGTATTGTGATTTTCTGCTTGTTTTCTGATGTTCTCTTTCTACTTTTTACATTTATGTTTTTCTTTCCAAACCAATTTGCTTTGTGGAATCGATATTTTATTTTTCGACATTTTGCTAGTCGATATTTTATCAAATTTTGAGAATGACGACATTTTTACAAGTTTTTACAATATTGATTACCACAATATTTTGCAATCGACTTTTTGAAAAGCCGTTTATCATACCCAACCCGAACATGACATTGAAGTTTTCAGAGCAGTAAATCCAGCGTTTATAAAACCATAAATTTGACATAATATATACAAATTTGGGGCCTTGATCTACCAAGGATCAGCAATTGAGCCATACAACGACGTGGAAGGCGTGGAAATCAAACAAAGAATTGCTCTTATTGATTAGGAAAGCAATTTCGAAAGCTATCTTGAAAATACAAATTTCTATTTTTTTAAAGCAATCAGTACTGCTGATGAAACATTCATTTTTAGTTACCGTAATACGCAGAGTTGTATCCAATTTCTCACAGATATCACTAAGCATGATGTTAGTTGTTTATAATGACATTTATGTACTACGTATATATATACCTTTACGTATATATATTAAAAAGAATATAAGAAAAGAATAATATTATGTCAATTGAAAATATTGCAGTACACTTTCCACAAGTGTTTGAACGCATGGGGACTAAGGTGACTTCCCTGAGGTACTCCTGAGGTAGTATTAATTATTTTGGAGGTTGATTCTCTAAATAGTGCTTTATATGTTCGGCCGTCAAGATACGAAACTTATCACTCAAATTTAATATAAAAAGGCACCCAAAAACCACACGATTTCGTTATAAAAATTTGTAAGTTTGTTTGGATGCCTTTTTAGTGAGCCTTTTTCAAAGTCGAAGCTCAAAATACTTGTTGACTATGTCGTTTTCAAATACGTTGACATAATTACTTGAACTGTAGGACGATAATTATATATGTCAATATTAGGTAAAGGTGAGCCACTATGTTGAATTTAGAACAAGGTTAGAAATGCATTTAAACAAAGCTAAAAAAAGCTTCAACCCAGCAGACTGGAATTAATGATTATCTTCATTTATCCATTAGAAAACAAAGCTCCATCAGCACATTGTCAATAAAACACAACTAACAATGACACAATTGAATGAATTCAGAGAATTTCATTAATATGGATATATTTCTATTTATTTCACAAAAAGGGTGGTTTGTGCTCGAAGGCCGAAGTTGTTTTTTACTTGAAATTTTAGAATTTCTATAAATTATTCAGACTGTCTATTCATCCGAAAATTGTCGTTTGTTTTTGCAATAAAATGCGTTTCCATATTTAATTAAGTTACGATGACTATTCCCCTTAAACCAAAGCCAGTTGCAATGCAATAAAAATTAATAAATATTAGATTCGAAATTGTGGGAGAAATGCAACTGGCTTATTCACTGGAACATAGTTCATAAAAAAAAAATAGTAAAGTTCATGATCATCAATTGAATATCTTTATCACCCGAAAGTGTTACAGTAGGACCTTTTGGATAGACTTGTGTCGTGGATTGAAGCTCAAATGTATTTTTGTTTCAGTGGTGGAAGTCCGAACTAGGACTGAGAATTTAAATTGACTTTTTTGTATTCGATCAATTCGCAGTATTTTATTTGTCGTTCGATGATGAACAACAAAGTTGTGTTTTGCAAGATTGAACATCAACACAACCCAATATTTTTAACAATACGAACTAAGCATTTTAGCAGCCGAAATGTCGCTGTCAACCACTTAAGTGATGGCGCACTTGATTTGATCCCAGCGGCAAAAATAGCATTGCCGTATTTGAAGATCGGAAAATCAACAAATAGTCACCGAGAAGCCAACGCATCAAAAGCGTGTGATTATTTGGTGTGGTTTTGAGAGTAGTGGCATTATTGACTCGTTTTTCCTCAAAAGTGGCAATAAATGAATGGAGGGCGCTATCGAGATATGAATTTATTTTTTATATTGCCAAATATTAAGAGCTTTTACCTAAGGTAAAAGTCGTTTTGGTGACGTTGTTAGTCCAGCACAGAGCTGTCTTTTTTTTAGTTAGAGGCCATTACATATCGGTACTATTTATGAATAATCTCGAGACGAGATTTCGACGCTAAAGAACAATGTTGGTGAAAGTATTCGTGTAATAGGTATCAAAACCGTCGAAATTGTTCTCACAAATAAGGTTGTGAAGCAGTCCTGTGAATGATCAGAACACTGCTTTCTGAACAGGATTTTTATTGAATTAAAACAAAACAAAAAAACAGGCGTTCTATTTTCTATAAGACTCATTGCGAGCCTTTTAATTCTTACACTTTGAAACTTTGCCGATTATTTGTAGGATAATATCCAAACTCTTTAACAGCAAGTTTATGTAAAAACACGTGTGGTGTAATTTTTCTACATTTTTAAGCGTATAGATTCGAGTTGACCACCCGAATCAGGTCTAGAGAAGAATCCACCAATCTTAAACTCGAAATGGTCTAAGCAGCACTACAAATTTGAATCCTGTCAAATTTAAATTTTGTGTTCTTATCGGGATAGGATAAACATTCCTTTATTCGGAAGCACATACTTTTATATTTTGAGGGTACCTTATCAACAAGAATAAAATTTATTATAAGCAACCGAAAGAGCAAACATTTGACTCACCTAAAGAATTTCGAATAATAGAAAAAAAAGAACAACAAACAAAACATGAAAAGATGTCCTCGAGCAGAACTGCCTTGCAATATATGACCTTCAGTTATCTACTTTATTTTCGTGGCTGGGTGGTGTACTTTCTTCATTACATGCCCCCTACAACTTTTATGGTAATGATTTTTTTATGCTTCGATACTGCTGTGACTGAGTTGGTCATAAAATGGTAATGAATCAAAAACGTTCTCTTTTTCGTTTGAGTGTTTTTTTTTTGTAACTAAGATTACAAATTCTTAAAATGTTGAGCTTATTATCTGAGATGGGAATCAACATTAGACGATAGGACCATGCTCAACCAATGACAAAGGATTTTTTTTATTCGGTAAAGTAGAAGATAGACGGGCCCCGAGATTAAAATTTGTACTTCATCAATTCTGTCCTGGCACTTTTCGGATTCAAACATCTTCCACACATAATCCTGCACATCTGTATTGCTACATGAAACACGAAGCAAGGAGAAGATACGAATGATGTATTGAAATGGGAGAGTATCTTGCATGCTGGGAAAAACATAAACTAATATCTCAATCCATGTTTTAAACGTGAATTTTTTTGGATTTGCTGGAGATGAATGAAATCCATTGATGAGATGTATATTGTCAAATGACAATACTCGAAGAACGACAAACCACGAGACCAATCCGAAACGTTCCTTTCTGGTGAGTCACTCATGTGAATTTCTTACGCTTCTATACTTTAAATTTCCCTTTAGTATCCCAATCTAGTGTACTTCAAAACTATTCCATGTGTAGAATTCTAAGGATTCTTTAGTAGCAATCAACCACAAAGGGACATCTTTTCAGAATGCATTTCAAATTAGGATGCTTTTCATAGCCCATTCACTTGGATTAACTGCGCAAAGCAGGTCACGTGGTTCATGCTTATGCCGAAACCATTTAATGATAGGAAAGGCTACGAGAAGATACGTTTCATTGAATTTGAAACTACTCATGTGCCATATACGCCAGTTAAACATTTGAGGGTTTGGGTCGTAGGATGTGGGAAAAGATGTCACCTGTTCTGTATTTTAGTAATTTTCCATTTTTTTTTTTGTTTTTTAAGATTGTTATTGTTTCGAAATGAGAATGGCTACATTTATTATGGAAGCTTTAAACGATTTAAATTACAGGGGGGTAAACTTTTTTATCATCCCCATATAGGAAAAACAAACCGTCTGAGTTTTTATAGAAGGCACTACCTACGTCTTTACGACCCCTTTAAGCAAATAATGGAAATGGTAATTTTTAACAATCGCAACTCAATTTAACACTAAGAGGTAGGGAATGGAAAGTTTAGAATTACATAAAAATTTACTTGCATATTGTTTGGTGGCACGGAACCCTTCGTGTGTAATCTCTTCTTAGTGTTTGATAGCGAATTGATGTTTTGAATTGCGAATATCTCAAAAGTAATGTGTGTTATTTGAATAACCGAGAACCGAGAACAGAGAATGTTGGCCAAACAGCCACAAAAATTTGTTTAAAAGTTTCGGTTCTTAAGAGAGTGCTGTGCGCCATAAATTTTACTCAAGTTTCAATATTCGCCGATGAAGGTATCCGGCATTAGGACTGAACACTCCTCAAGGCGCGACTATCTTCCATCAAAGATCATTTAGTTGGAGGAATAAATTTTGGGTGAAAAGGCACGGCTCGCAGTGAGGTAAAGGTTGGCCGTTGTGACACTCACTTAAAGTGTTGGTCAATCGAAGTCTTAAAATTTCACCCTTTAAGTAATGGAAAATATTTTTAATTTAAGCAACAACTTCTGTGAAACAATAAACGTACGGTATGTTGCATCTTCCGAAATGACTAACAAGTGATCTTATTGTTAGTCAGCCGAATGGTCACGTGGATCAACAAAGCTGTCGTTATGTGTGGCTCAACGTTAACACCAACGACCCTTGCATTACCCAACATTTACTGTTAAGTGTGACGCACGATATTTCTAGGGGACAAGCCTTCAAATTTAAATCGTAAAAATTATGGAAACATGATCATAGATTTTGAATTCGCAAATTTTTGAATTCTCATCAAACACGCAGCTTCAGCGACAGAAGGCTACTCGACAAAGCACCACAACCCCCGTGAATTGGTTCTATGAACTTTTCCATAGGAAAATATTCAGTCGCTTGGGATGCTATTCCGGGGGCAGCGATTTCGACAGTACTTACCGAAATGGAGTTCTCTGTGCGAGTACACAGAACACAGTCGTGTTAATAATAAAAGGCCAAATCACAATATGGCTTCGTGACGGTCGCGCGTTGAGAGGTTAGAAATATGACCGAATGATGTTCTCTTCTTTCAAATTCGTAGGACGCGATTACAGTAGTAATAATAAGAGTATTAATGTTGTTTTTTTAGTTGAAGGAAACAGAAATGTAATGTGGATTCTTATTCTGATTTTTCAAAACAGAAGATAAATGTCAATTTACGTGTTTTAGAACCTTTCCAAAATTAATTTCAAGCAAAAAACATTTCTCTGCAGGCAAGTTTAAATATATGAAATCATTACCAACACAACGGCTGACCCTATTGTTAAATACGGCCAAATCCAAGAAAAATGCCAATCTAAAAAAATTATCAGCTGGTAGAGAGTTGGTCTACTTTGACGTTAAAGTCGAGCTTACGATATTGACAATCAAACGACAACGAAAACGCGCGAGGTCACATTGTGTGTAACCACATAAGGTCTCAATTTTTCTACTCAATCTGAATTGATGCTGGTAAATATACGACATCCAGTCAAACCTAATAAATCACATTGAAAGCGACACATTCAAAGTTTCCAAAATTGCGGATAACTAAATGGACGTCTTCTTTAAAAAATAAATAAAACCATTTGATTTTGAAAAACACTCTTTAAAAGTAGCTACATGATTCCCTTTATAGTCCAGTAAGTTGTCGAAAAAATATTTTTGGACTTTGATGGACGACTTTAACTTTTTTTAAACGACTCTTAAGTGCCCTATAAACTTTCGCATGACAATTAAACTAGCAGTACTCCAGCGAATTAGCAAGTTGCATTCCTCACTCAACCAAACTCGACTCGCCAGAAAGCAACCAACTCGACATATCCCCCCCCCCCCAAAAAAGTCAAAGCGGCAAGTCGACATGTCCACTTTCGAGATGATTCACTCAAAACAGTTTGTTGGGCCAAGGATCACTAAGCCCAGAATGAAATCTTATTTATAATTTTAGGATCCACAATCACACTCACCTCTACCGAGGCGCTTACCTCGTGTTGAGCTCGTGTTGAATAAATTTTATCCAAAAGAGTTATAGTGTTGCATTCAAGACATTAAGATGGGTGATTAGCCTGCAGTGAAGAATGCAAATATTGGCAAACAAAAATCAACGACTTCTAAACGTGGTTCTGCTGTAAGTGTTTGCATTGTCATTTGACAAACTTAAGAATACTCGGCTGGTCATGCTGGAATTCAAAGTTCGCTTAGACAATATAATGGCTTTTGTAGATGATCTTAAAATGACTACGTCTGGAGGGCATATCACTCATAGCAGAGGGATGCACCAAAAGAAAATCTCAATAGTAACATATTTCAACTAATATCGAAAAAAATCCTACAAATTATGCGAATGATCCCTTAAGACCGGGCTTATTTAAAAAAAAAAATGGCTTCCAATTGTGCAAAAAAGCAATCCGTCGTATACCCGAAAGCAAGTATATTGTCGAACTCGTCAAAAGGAATAGTGTCTTCTTCCGGATGCCTTTGAAAACAAGCTTTATTTGTCAATGAATTTTTTTTTGAATACTCAATGATGTTTATGTTGCCGACTTCAAAACACATGTCTGCCCAAAAAAGGTTTCGGTTAGTATTTATCTCTATCATACGGACAATTATTTATTGGAAAATTTGGTGTTTTAAATATATGCTTGCTTCCGGCATACTTTAGCTCTATGGGGCTCATATAGGCCACTGAATACTAATGACTAGAAATGTACAGAGAGAGACATACGAGTATTTATAATATCAGTTTTAAATATTTTACTTTTATTTTATATACCAGCCGCGATCAAGCATATCGCATTTAAATCCCAAAGCGATTTGATGATTTGTGTTTTCTTTAAGGCCTCTACCATGTAATTTAAAAGTGCCTTAACTTTTGCTACTTCATATAATGTCTTATTAGAAAACCATTTTTTGTTTGGTCTTCTTAATTTTCCACTACAAAATTTCAAGATGCGTTTTACAAATAATTCCAGCTCTTTTGCTACAGTAGGTAAGATACTGAACCAAGAACTAAAGCCGTATGTCAATATGGGTCTAATAAGTGTTTTCTATATCAATATTTTCGTCTTCATTGACACATCTTTAGAGGACAATAGCTGTTTAAGAGTGGCCATTTGTGCCTTGTTCAGTATCTTCCTGTTACGCTTGTTAAACAAAAATTTATTTTCAACAAGTAACTCTAGATATTTAGTTTCTCGTTTTAATGGTACTGCCGAGCAAGCAGATGAACTTTTCCGTGGGAATTTCGAAAACAAACTAACTAACTAACATTTTTGTGTATTTATATGTAAACCCTATGATCTAATGTATAAAATTAGTAAAGGCAAAGAGCAGAGTGATGCCCAACTCCACTTGCTAAGAATATTGTGTCATCAGCATATAGAATAGCGCTGGGTTCGTTCGAGACAGGGTCATCTATAGGGAAATCATAGAGAGCTATATTATACAACTTTGGACCCATAATCGTTCCTTGGGCAATACCTAAGTGTATTGGAAATTCTTCTGAAAACTCAGAAACAAATTGAAGCTTTTCTTGAACTCAAAAAGCTGATTATGCGGGGAGATTAAGTTTAATGAGTTTAAAAACTAAACCCATGTGCCAAATTGAGTCAAAAGCTGCTTGGAAATCAATATCAATATCTTGTTTCCAAAAAGTAGCAATGCATTTTCGGTTGAGTGGCCTTTTCTTAAACCAAATAAGTTCTTTGGGATTATGTTAAATCATTCATAAAAATCGTCAAATGTTTCACAAAGGGTCAGCTCAAATAATTTGCCTATATTTGACAGTAATGAGAATGGCCGGAAATCTTTAAAATCCTTAGAAGCACTTCTTTTAGCTTTAGGAAGTATTTTCGTCTTTTTCCACACGATTGGAAAGTATGTTCGCAATAAAACTTTATCAAAACCATGCTCTTCTAAACACAAAATCATATTCAGATGGGCATCAAAGTAATTCAGTACGTAAAGAACACCAGTGAAGTTCGTTCTCGCACCCTGTTTGGATTAAATGCTTCAAACGCAATCTCCCATTAAATTGAGGATAGGAGCATAAATTTTTCCTTCGTAAAAATAGTATTCAAATAAGATTTTCGTTTATTTGCTAATTTAGAATTCAGGCAATCCTCGTTTCGATGTTATCTCATAAGAAGATGAATTAAACAATCATCACCAAGAAAGCATAATCAGATTCTGACATTGTATTTATCCTTCTTTTTATATGGATTACTCTTTAACAAAACCAGTGACAAAAAAAAAGTATATTAAAAGAGAAAATCCGATCTCGTCCAATAGTAAATTACTTTTTCCAAAACTAAGCCAAAAGGTGGGCTTCATGCTTCCTCAAACCATAAAATTTATCATCTTTTTGTTTGGGTTTCGACCCACAAATCAGCATTTCGCCTTTCGCAAGGACAAATCTATTCAAGCGACTCTGTGTATGTGGTTAGTTGTAAATTAGATTCTTTTGTTCTCCAGTTACAAACTCATTTGGAACATTTAATTTGAGTGCCCTCTCGAATGTTTGATGCTCGCCATCATCAACATCATTTTCACATCCAAAGCAGAATCGGTTTGTTTTCGGTCATGTAAGGGCGGCGAGGGCGCGGCATGAGTATATCCTTTTCGACAGCAACCACGTTTGTGCAATTTACTGGAAACATTTTCGTTTATTAAGTGTCATGTCCAATTGAAAGCGTTGATCTCCAAAGATTGACATGTTTCGAGGGAGAAAATCACGTACGAGGATATTGAAAGGATTTGATTTTGATGATCCACGTGCTGCAAGAGGAGCATGATGGTGGTGGTTGATATTTTTATAACTGCTTCAAAAAAATCCTATCACTTTATTAAGTAAGCAAAAAGTTTAAAAATAAATTCGTAAATATTATTATTATTTGTTAGGAGGTCATCTATTGAGCTTCAACTCCTAAAGCTATGGATTTTAAAACGCAAATAAGCAATTAGCATCTAAAGCTAACAGTTGAGTGGGTAAGTGAAGATTATTGGTCGCAAGTGACCACCCTGAGGAATACCAAAAGTAACAAGAATACAGAGAATATTGCAAGAACGTTTTACTGCCGACTTTCTGAGTACGAATTTATCCAAGGCTGAAGAGTCTTAGTATGGCACAAACTTCTTTCTTGCAGTGCGTTTGATAAAAAATACTCTTGTAATCATGGAACGTCGTTTCAAAACTCTTCGCGTTGAAGAGAGCGTTGTTTCGCAGTAATAAGCCTTTAAATCAGACATAAATTTTTTGAAAAGCTTGCGTATCGAAGAATCATTGCCTAAACCATTTTTTTAGTTAAGAATAATAAATGCGTCAATTGATATATTTGAAAAGTCGGATTGTGCTGTGGATAGTAGAAAAAGGTTTGCAAGAGACTGGAATATTCAAATCTGAATCTTGCCACCTCAAAAGTCCATGAGGCAACGAAAAGATCTTAATCAAAGCAGATCGAGGGAAAGCAGAACAGAAACTCGATCATACAACAGGTGACATAAGAGTTTTTACGGATCACTTAGATACCAATTCAAAATAAAATAACTGCTCTAAAATGATTCCTTTCGACTCGGAAATGATTCTTCTTAGATAATAAAACACTTACTCGACGAATGTCCCGCTGTAGCAAAAGAGTTTCGAATCATATGAACAGGAATTTTAAAAACCATAAATAAACAAATCTTGAAGCGTTTTCTGGAAATTCTTGTCCCGCATTTGTTTCCACTATCCTATTTCTACTTCATACATACACATATCTAAGTTCTTTAACTCCTTTTCGTGCTGTCGCATTTGATTTTATTCGAAAATCCCTTTTGAGCCAACAAAATTCAGTGCGCTGCAGCAACCCCATTTTCTAATTCCTTGTTTTTCGAACAAACGACAGTGACAATGTGCAATTTGGCGAGGATTTTCGCTAAGTCCTTGGTGACACAGTACACAGGAAGTTCAACTGCAATCTTACAAAGGGATCAAGGATAACACTGCTGTAAGTAAAGTCCCTCAGTTGTCAGTGCATTTTCCATTTACGATTTTCCACCAGGGCAGGGCAGTTACAAGACTATGCGACTGAAACTTAAATCTAATCTAATAAAATGGATTGATTTGGTCTCTGAACGCGGTTACCGAAGCTGCGGATAAATTGAATTTGAGTTTTAATTTAGTTTACATTCTGTTTGGAAAAGGGTTTATTCAAGCACAACAATAAGGATGCAGTGCGGCATTAATCGTTAATTGACTCAGACGCTTAATTTGTGTAAAGAATTTTATGCAATTAAGACATCATCGCCGTAATGAGGGTATTGTTTCCTCAAAGGTCATAAACACTCAATGGTAAACTTTAAAGATCAACGTACCTTGAGACTAAATGTTGGGTCTGAGGTTCATCCAATAAAACTTTCAAGACACATTGTTCGGATTAGATTGGATCATTCTAAGCAGGGGAATACAGGCTTCATCCCGGAGTTCCTTAAGCTATGTTTTCGCTGCGAAAGTTACAGAATTGTGGAATTTTTCCCGCAACGATCAATTGATTGTTAAAAATAAACTAAGAGAGGGAGAAATGCCGCCAATGACTCCGTTTACATTCAAAAGACTTCGGAATTACTAAGAGACACTAACGTTACTTTACGTAAGTCAACACTATCAATAGTTCCTTTTCATTCCTTCCGAAATCCATTAATTGTCAATGAAACTATTTTTTTTTTTTAATTTGCTGGCAATCATGGTGGTATGGTCACCCCAATAATGCATTTTGTCTTTGTAAAAAATGATTAAGTGAATAATATTAATTTTGTTGGTGTTGCGTGTAATCTTGTTTGGTTTCAACTTTTGCTCCAAGAGTAGCGCCCGAATGAGACAGGAGAATTCTAAATCAACCATAATTGCATTCGTTAAAATTCGCAGAATTTTATTTATCATAATCTACGCGCGTTGTTTGGATCTACTTTCAGTGCTCCATAAATGACCTTTATTATGTACGAGTTTCGAAGCTGTTATCACTGCTCCACGGTCTCCTAACATATGACTTTTGTGCCTTCTGTAAATTTTTATCTTTTTTTCGTTCTACAAAAAATGGGCTGAAAGGGGTTTCACCATTGGGATAATATTGCTTCTTTATTCCACCAAAATGCATTACTACCATTTTGTTATCTTTAAAAAATTGAATCGCTGTCCACTTTTTGATTTAGACCCTAAAAAAGAAGTGCAAGAGCTGCGAATCGAACAGTTGCCTTTGAGATAGTCTAGAGGCTCTTATTCCTGATTTACGTAATTCGCTTAAACCTCTGTATACATTTCGATCTTTTTTCAAAATTTTACGTTTTGTGATTCAAGAGATTTAATTCTAGCCGCATGTGTTCCCGATAATAATGCTTTCCGCTGAATGACCTATACGCACTTTGTGTCCAAATCACCCTCCTCTATTCGCCATTCTCATGACGAAACACCCATTATCCCACCCTTTTATAGTACAACAACAAACCCTTTGAATAGCTCTTTGAATAGTGCACAAGGCAAGAAATCAAAACTCTTGAATCAAAGACTCAATTTGCAAACAGACAGGCTTATATTCGAAACGAACTTCTGTTGCTTATCCATCTGTAACGAGCTTCGTTCGCACAGATTCCAATTACTCTGTGAGCCTTTATCTGTTTCCAGTCAAACTCTTTACATTCATCACTCTTTTTTCTACCACATCGTGTGTGGTTGCTTCCATTCAAGAAAAGAGTACTTTGATCTCCGGTGTGGAGTCTCCTCGGACACATACTTGAGCTGTAATCCAATCATTGAACTTTTCCCATACCTTTTACCTTTCGACTTTCAATCATCCTGCGTAGACTTCTGCGTTCGACAAAAATCAATACGAAAATCCTGTCATAATCACACATACGAGAACTTTCCTGCTGTTCAATGAGTCAATTGCTAAAGGTTATCTCTCGTGCAACACTCTTGACCCGAAATTTTAAAGTCTGTAGGGGGTAGAATTCAATTAAGCTTGATTGTGCTGCAGCACAGTTTGCGTACGGGTTTCCTGAATAAATGTATATGTGTTGTGGGGGCTTAAGGCAAATGCCTAGGCAATCCTTAACTATCTCTCATGATATTTGAAGGTATTAATTGTTAACTTGTCAGTGTCGCTTTAACCTTTGGCTCGTCTGGTGCATCCAGCAGCAGAATAATGAAACACATGAGCTGTCTCGGCATAGGACACCAATTCAAGCTTGAATTTTAAGCATACGCATATCAATGTGCCTGAGAAACTCAAGAGGACATTCGAATGGTGCTGTCGTATTTCAAAATCTCCGTTTACGGTTCAAGAAAAAAAATTGCTCAAACTTTTTCTTACTTTTTCGACAGTTCTCGGAATTTAAGGGCGTTAAGATGCTTCATTGTACTCATTAGAAAACTGTCAACAGTTCGGGGAGTGCAAACAGAGTTTTGGTTTTGGCAACTCTTAAACTCAAGAAACTGTGGTAGGGAATTTTAAAAAAATATCGTTACACCGCGACTACCAGCAGAAAGAAAGGTTCAGGCTTTCAAAAAACGACGAATCTAGTGGAAGATGGTTTTTTGTTCTTCAAAGTCGTCGGCATTGATTCAAGTCTATAGCGGATATCAAAAAAGTATTTGTCTCGAGTTTCAGGAACAATAATTTCGGTAAGCTTAGTGAAAAAAGGCTCGCCAAAGCTGGACTTAGAGCACTCAAAGCAATACGTAGGCTGCTAGATATATTCCTGGTCTAGGCAACTCATGCCAGGTGCAATCCGACATTTCCATTGGAAAGGTTGATATTTTTTAGCATAACATCACTCAGAACGTGTTGTCATTTAATCGTGAATTGTTTTATTTACAGAGACTTGAAAAATTCATCTCGGCAAAAAAATGGAATAAGCTCGTGAACGCTTTCTTCCGAAAGCGTCTTCCAATAACGCCGTTCTGCCAGATAACATTGATGCCGTGCGTGAACTGATAATGCAAGATCGTCATGTTACATACCGTGAGATAGAGGCATCCGTGGGCATTTCTCCCACCAGCATACATTCGATATTGCATGAACACCTGGCCGTAAAAAAGGTTTGTTCTCGTTGGATCCCTCACAATTTGACAATCGCTCAAAAAAAAGGCTCGTGTCGATTGGTGCAAAGAAATATTACAAAAATACGATCGCGGTGCTTCAAAAGACGTTTATAAGATTGTCACAGGTGACGAATCATGGATCTATGCGTGTGTGTGGGTCTTCGAAGACGAGCCAAATCCAACAAAAGTTGTTCGTGGAAGAAGCACTTCGAAGCAA
The DNA here is from genome assembly GCA_963555765.1 of Orthonevra nobilis. Lineage (NCBI taxonomy): Eukaryota > Metazoa > Arthropoda > Insecta > Diptera > Syrphidae > Orthonevra > Orthonevra nobilis. Next base: position 11,692,524 of record OY743227.1, on the reverse strand, counting down.
ATGGTCGCCTGTTTCTTCGGCAAAACTAGTCTATGGCGACTGTTCCGTTGAGCAACGTAGGATTCTGAGTGGTACACCACAATTTATTTGCCTGAAGTCTTTAGAGAAATTCGAAAAACGAACAAGAGAAGACGAATCATTGTTTACCATAGCAATGTGAGATCTCACATATCGGCTCAAACGAGCGCCTTTTTGACCGTCCAACACGTCGAATTGATGAGTCATCTGCCGTACAGCCCTGACTTGCCACCCAATGATTTCTTTTTATTCCCGCATATCAAGAAAAAAAATATGCGTGGTCAACAATTTTCGTCGCCAGAACATGCTGTTGAAGCGTTCAAAAGCCATGTTTTGGAGGTGTCTCAATCGGAGTGGAAAAAGTGTTTCGACAATTAGTTTGAGCGCATGCAAAAGTGTATAAATCATGCTGGAGAATACTTTGCAAAACAATAAAACCACTTTTGATGATAAATATTCGCATTTTCATTATTAGAAGATTATTTTGTATCTTTTTTAGACTCAAAACCTAACTAAGACTAAAAGACTTAACTTTCCGAAGAATTTAAGTTTAAGCTGCAATTCGGTGATGGGAGAATTCTTGCGTGAAGAAAATCAAAGGTAAGTCTCTCAAAACTTGATGCTTCTCTGCAGTGGACAAAGGGAGAAAGTTGTTTTTCAAATCGAAAGTTCTAGAAAATTAGTAAGAGTCTTGTTCTCTTGAGATCTCAGATACCACTTGCAGCAGCTCAATTTTTCAACTTGTTCCTTATCATTTAAGAAGACTAAATGTTGTGTTTGTATTCTTTTTTTGATTCTTAGGTTAAAAACTACTTCGAAAAGAAAAATGTCGACTTCGTAAGCTGACTGTCAATTTCGAAACTGAAGATAGTAGGATAAAGGATTTTTTATTTATGTATTCCCAAACAGAAGCCGGGTACGCGAACACCCAATTTTTCAGTTTGATACCTTAATTCCTGGTAAAAAATTGAGCATAGTATTTTGAACAACACTGTCCACGGTTATTGGACCTACTCCACCTACTAACTTGAATTTCTTATGTTCCTCTCTCATTCTGCTGACCTGAATTAAAATGCTTCCATTGGAAATGTAACAATTTCAATCGAAATTTTCCAAAATGTCCATTTTCCGAGTGTCCATATCTCAACTCATACGTTAGATACCACCTGTAAAAACATTCATTTTCGTTTGCTATTTTTTTATGTTGGACTCGGACTCATTCGATCATGGACTATGGATAGCAAAGAAAGTTTATGTTCCATCGCAAAGCCGCGAACGATGGTATAAGGGTTCATCTGTCCAGTTCAGCATGAGATTACGTGGGATTGGTTTACCTTTGAATTGTATCATGTGTACAAGTCTCGGAGGAAAAAACACAATGACTTGGCTAAAAACGGACTCGAAAGCACGATACTCTTTTCCAGGTTATCCGTTTTTGAATGCATTTCGTTGTCCCCATAGACACATTCATATATGCGGAATTGTTTTCTATTGTTCTTTGTACTTGGGGTATAAAGGATAAACTCGTATTCATGGAAAACAAAATGCATAACAAGCAATTCGCAGAGATATCGATTGGAATTGTTTATTGGTTTCAAAAATGGTTGAAAGGCTTTTACCGCGGCAAGTCTTGTTTATCTTCGTACATTGTCTTTTCCCTTGTGATGATGAAGTGTTTCACTAACAGATTTAAACAAAAAATCATTTTCCCCTTAGAGGCAATGAGGATTACTTTTCCGAGGCTACTTCAAAGACAAATGCCTTAAAACTTATTTCCGTCGATGCATCCACGTTTGAAGAGATCGACTTCGACAGTGAAGTCCTTAAAGGATTTGCATTCATCTAGATCTGAAAGTTTCATTTCATATTTCTTCCTTGTGTTCTCGCAACTATATTAATTTGTATTCTAAATTATCTTTTTAGGGTTCCGTACACTAAGGTTGCCAACGGGACCGGAATACTAAAACGCCGCTGTCCGTTGCCGAATTGTTATAGGAAGACGCTTTGAATTTTCTAAGAAATCTAAAACTACGAAATTATATAAAAAAATAAACAAAGAGTGGTCAACATACGAAAAACGAGTTTTTGAGAATTCACCTCAATTTGAATTAAAAAAATTATATTTAAAGCATAAACATGTTGTTTGGTGGTGCGAAACTCTTCATGTGCTTGTCCGACTCGCACTTGGACGTGTGTCAAAAAGTTGTCATGAACAACGGGGATAACCTGATCCCAGGATTACTTTGAGTTCCAATTCTAGATCTTGTACGATTGGCTATAAAAACTTTGGCGCCTCCACTATGCATATACGAGTGGAGAATTTTTTGTAGACTACGTTAGCTCGTAGCGAAAAGGTTGGGACATCTGTTGTCTGTTTTCAATTTGTGCATTTTAAAAAGCTGAAAATCATTTCCTTGTTATCCAATCAGCTTTTTAGTTAAAGTTATTTTTATTTTGTTTAAAAAAAATAATAAAAGAAAAAGTGCAAATATTTTTACGTATTTAGTTATTTAGCCAGTTTAGGCCATCAGACCACGAACAATATATCGATCTTGGCTAGTAGAACACTAAATTTAGCCGACTAAAACATAAAAGTTATATGTGCAAAGTTTTATATTCATGGTTCCTTGAGTAAGGTGGAAGAAATCAAAGGTCCGCTTAAACTTAGCTTATAGTTATCCTTAAATATATCTAACCTAGGTGGTACTATTTGGCTTCGATTCTGTGGTGAACAACCCCTTAACAAAATTCCTTCCAGAAATCAATATACAACAGTGTACGAATATTGGCCAAGGAGGAGACGTTTTTTTTTTCTTCTTCCAGAGATTTTATTCACCATTTCTGGGTTTTGAAAAGCCCGATTTCAGTTCAATTTTTTTTAAATAAAATCAGAAAGAGGTTGAATAATTGTATATCCTAAACCATAACAAAACCTCCAATTGAATATATTGAACTAATTTCGCGACAAAAAGTGGGCCATGAAATATTTAAAATTTGTTTTAAAAGGGATTCAATTTAACGCCAAAAGGTAGGAATTATGCAGTGGCACGGAACCCTTCGCGTGCATGTTCAACTCGCACTTGTGCCCTTGTAATAAGAGCCGCAGCGTAAGTAAGATTCATTTAATTTTATTTAATTTACCTTCAAGGAGTTGAATATAAATTCTCTAAAATAATATGTTGGACTTGCATTTGTTCAGCCGAAAAACGTACCGTTCTTGAAAAGTTCACACAACCTTAGTTAAAATAACTACAAACTCAATGTTGTAAAAAACGCTTTCGACCAGTCAAAGTTTCCGAAAGGGACGTAAGAAATTGTTCATCCCCTTTGAACTGAAAATTATTAACAAAACTAACATCTGCCTTTAACTAAAATTTGAATGAATTAAGTCCTAAAAGTAAGGGTACCCTTTCAACTATGCCAATAAAACAAGGAAAAGCTTTCTTAAATCATCTATAAGATCACATCTGCAAAACATAAACGCCCTCGGCATTAACATGATTGCGCAATTGGGATAGGTTGTAGGACACGAAAGTCAACAATATTTCAAAACTTTAAAGTACTGCAGAGTTCTAAGATTGATACGATAAAGCCATGCAAGAACGCATTTATAGAGAGGAGCACCTAAGTTTTCCGCTTAGTTTGGGATCGGTAAATATCTCACTAATACCTTTGATGCCGAAAAAGGATTTCAGATAGGATGACGCTGACGATTTCTTAAGTCATCTCGAATCATTTGAAATGATCCTTTAGATATCCGACCAACTACTATCGAACGAAGTCGATATTGATATAACTGGGAGAACTAAAACGAGCCTTCAATGGAACATTTGCAAACACCCAAAAAAGATTTAATAAATTTGAACTCAAGGTTTGTGAAGACAAAACGAAGTACATACATATTTTCAGTGAACAAAAGAGGACAGAGGACAATATCGAACCGTGTGGGTTGAGGACAAAAATATTATTCTGGATAATCAATTCGAATTAAGAGCGGGGCATGATGGCATAAGTACATGCCGCGTCTAAACTGGTATCGGATATCCAATGAAACAAAGGTATGAAACAATGCACGGGTGCCTTATTGATAGACTTGGAAAAGGCCTTTGACACTGTATGGTTGCAAAGGCTCTTTTTCAAGTTGGATCAGCTGGGCATAAGCAGACCACTGCTGTACATACTCTTTAATATGCTCACCGGTAGAAAGTTTTTTGTGAAGAATGGCAATGTTACTTCTGCTGGAAACTTGTCGTTAATTCGCATTTTATTCACTATTTTCACGAGTGATCTTGTAGGTTCTCTTCACCAAGCTATTGCGTACGCAGATGACTTGATCGCGAGGGCAGCCACTTGCAAATGGAAGTGTAGTTAGATATCTTGGGGTCTGGCTAGATCAGTATCTATATTTTAACAAACATATAGATGCTACTCTAGCCAGAGCTAAAGCGGCCTATGTCATGACAAAGAGACTGTTTCACAGCAGACAACTCGATGCCAGGGTAAAGGTGATCTGCTACATGGCCCTCATCCGGCCTGTGCTTGCATATGGGTGTCCAGTATGGTTCAACGTGGGAGCAAGCTTAATGAAAAAGATACGGGTTTTCGAGAGACGATGTCTTAGGGCTTGTCTCCAGTTATATAGAACTCCAGAGTCTCAGTTCAAAAAATTCTACCCTTATGAGGTCCTGTACAATGAGGCCAACCTTATTAGAATAGATAATTTTCTGATTAAACTTATTCGGAGACATGTTGTAAGAGCAATGACCTCGGGCAACAACCTGATCTTTGAGGCTTATTACACCAACTACATGTACCACGAGTCAGTGCGCCTTAACGGCTTTAATTCACCTGAGGCTTTCCTCTATTTTGACTTTAACGGTCTGATTCAGGCGACTTGTATACAACGGAGACGTCGTTCGCAGCTCAACGGAGAGTCTCCGTTTCAGTAGGGCGGTATCAATCCACGACAAGGAGGATGTTTTAACACAGCACAAACATTTTTTGTGGCTTAATGAAGGAGAGGAAATGCCGTCGTTGTTGAACTTACACATAAACAAAAAAATAAATTTCTTTTTCCTAAAGGTCAAGGTACCTTTAAGTGCCTTACAAGTAAATTAAAGCCTGGCCGGCTTACATAGTTTATAAGGTATGTTAAGTTCTTAGTTAAGGTAGTATATACTATATTTATAAATAGCACAGCACAACAACAACAAAAAATATATGTATAGTAGATTAGGATATATGTATAGTAGATAGATTAAGTTAGTACGCTAAGGTTTATATTAAGGTAGTTTTTAAGTTAAATTTATTCTTTTTTTTTAACAATTATTTATTTACTAAGATTTCTTACGGTTCTCTTTTTTTTTAATATCACATAAAGCCCGATTACGTCGAAAGACAAAATACAAGAATAAGGGTAAGCTTAGAGCACCCGTATAGGGTCAGAAAGTAAATAAAGTAATTAAAATAAGTACATTTATTTAAGCTAGTTTTAAGCATCGTTTTTGTCTAGCAATTCAGGTATTCTGAATTACAAATAAAAAAGCATTAAACAAAAAAAGGACAATATCGACTGATATTATATCGAGAAAATCAAGGACCTAGGATGTGCAGTGGATTCGAGTGAAGACTCAAGTGCAGAAATAAATTTATAATTGTTATTTACAATAGCAGTTTCTTTGTGCCCAGAAGGCAATTTAGTAATAAATCCTTATATCCAACGCTCAAACTGATATGATGGAATGTTAAGTGTTGTATGAGCTGTTCTGCAACAAGGATCTAGCTGGGACATGTGGAACGGACAGACATCAAAGCCCATGCTCAAAGAATCTTTGAATCTAGAATGACAGCGCGGAAAATGGCGGGCATAAGGAGAGAGGCACCTCAACAAACTTGGTGAAACCAATTGAAGGTAGCAAACTAAGGATCCGGGTAAGTTGATTATGGCCCACGAAAACCCCAGATTGTAGCGTCATCGAACCAAGTAATTAATTGCAAGCGTTGCCCTTATCCAGCGAAAAATAAATAAATGCTTCAACACTGAACTACTCTCATTAAATCTGAGAGCCTGAGGAACTTCGTGCATGAGTTGCTTTTGTGAATCTGATGTCCCTAAGCAAAATATTATTCAAAAAGGATATATTTTTCATTTTGTGTCATTTCGCTTCTGCACGAGCGCGTGTTGTTTATTTTGGTGTCGCAAATGAGAGTTCCTTGGAAGTGTTTTGCGTTGCTTTTCTACAACTGCGTAAAGTGTCTTATCATTCGGAATGATTAAATTAAGCTGTGAACTCAAGGCGCATTTTGTTGACTTCCTAATGATAGATGATGAAGGCAAGGTAGAGAAAGAACTAGAAATTCAAATTCATATTTTGAGACGACTATGAATATTTGGAACGAAATGAACTGCATTAATTGAATGGGCCGATGCCAAGGGCATGGAACAGATATTTTGATTTTTCTGATGAATTATTCATTTTGTTGGGTAAAGTCTACAGTCTAAGTTGTTCCATTAATGGGATCATTGTTGAATAGCCCTGAAATATTATGAAAAGATATTTCCGAAGTCTTGGCGCAATTAGTCAAAAGCTCCACTATAGAGTGTGACCGAAAAATGTCTCCACCACCAGCTATGATGAAAATGACCCATGATGGATCTACTATGCGGTCTGTATCAGCCTGGGTGACACATTTCGTTAATTGAATTGGATTGATGGGTGCCAGGTACGTATCCTCAAAAAAAATAAAAAGTGTTCGAATCTGGTCTATTCACCATTTGTCGTGTCAGATTTATAGCGCTATCACTGGAGTGGTCAGCCAGCGATTTAAGTCGATTGTTAAAAACAATGGTTTGTGAAGATGATCTGTCATTGATAGCGCAGTGATGAACCAATCATCCAATACACAACTTTCTTGCAACAGCAACTTTCAAATTAAATACTGTGAATCAAATGAATACGAATATTTCGATATAAAATGCTCCGCCCCAGTACGGATTCGACCCATGAAGCAATTGAAACCAAAAAAAAACATCTCAGTTTCATCAATGTACACAATCTTTCGATTCTTCTTATCCTTCTGCTAAGGGAAACCTGAACTCTTGGGGGAGCAAATTTAAAAAAAAAAACCTGGACTTGCGTTGGATTCCGGCAGGACTGTAAACTGTCGTTAGATATATTTAATCTCATAAATGAACAGATTCTATTGCCCGGGAAGGTGTCATTGATTTTCAAATCCATTCAGCAGGCAGATCAGAAAAATAATGAATCACTTGAGTAGCAAACATTGTAAATCGAAATCTACCTCTGGAAGCTAAAGCCTATATAGCTTTACAGTACACCGAATAATCAACATTTTCTGGTGCACTGTAAAACAGCAATAAAACAGTCCATTCCCGTAAGGAGTAAAGTCAATTTCAAACTGGCAAATTGACGTTTCAATTCCACCATCAGCGAAGGTTGCTAATAGAGTTCCGATTGAGTGTGGTTGGAGGACCAAAATGATACCACATCTGCCGCTTTTAAGCTGATATTTGATACTCATTGGAGCAAAGCTAAAAAAACAATCCACGTATGCTTGTTGGGTAGACTTGGAAAAGGCAATCTGCACCATTGGCAGTACTCTATTACGAGCAAATCAGGCTATATGGTATTTTTTATCTTCGGACAGCACAGACGGACATTAACCCACCAAAGTGAAGTCAGATACTTAGGGATCATTGCAAAGGCAATTGAGAATTTAATCCTGATAAATTCAGCTATGCAGCTGACTTTCCACCTCGCTCTTTCAAGTGGTCTATTGTGTAGCTGCATCAGTAATTTTGGTGGATGAGTGAATTCTTTTTGTCTGTTTCCTTGAACGCAGAATTATATTTCTAAGTAACGAAATGTTTTTCGAAATATTAAAACTTCGCTTACTAAAGAATTGAAATAAAAAGTACACTTGTTTCGATAAAACATCTCGGTTAAGGCTTTACAGAAGCTCGAAATTGACGACAATTGCGCTGAAAATTAACAATATTTCCAGAAGCAGCGCATTTTAATCTCACCGGATACTTTGAAAAGCAAAGTTGCAAAGTTAGGATCTTTAAAAAACCACTGCTAGAAATAGCATGGACATTTTTATTTTAGGAGTGGGAATCATTGATCAAATTGTCTTTCCAGATGACAATGGAGGAAATTTCAGTCAACGGCGTACTAAAGGCTTTATAAACGATTTTTTTTATGGTCAGATATTAAGGATTCCGAAGATGGCATAGGTTCAGTATATTAGTTTAGTCTTGGCATAAAAGGTATCTTAAGCGTTTCTTGTGATCTTAAAATAAAGGGGTTTTCAATAAGAGCGGTACAAAGGTTTTTTTTAAGTAAAAGAAAAACGTTTTTGGATATCAATGGAATTCTTTATTCCTGGAACTCGATTTCTTTTTCATGGCCACCACGGGCACGCTTGCTGAAGTCCAGACGATGAACCCAATTTTCGAAGGTTTTCAAGCATAAATCGTCGCTAGCTTGTTGGCATAGACCATAGACTTGACTTGTAGCCCCACAGGAATTAGTCTAACGGCGTCAAATCGTATGACCGAGGCGGCCAAGCGGCTGGACCATTTCGTGAGATAACACGTTCTCCAAACTTGGTTTCCAATAAATTGATTGTGAAATTTGCTGTGTGGCTTGTGGTGCCGTCCTGTTGGAACCACATATCCTCCAAGTCTATATCATGCAATTGGGGCCAAAAACATTCGGTTATCATTGAACGGTAGCGATCCCCATTCACAGTAACATGCTGGTCTTGATCATCACGGAGGAAGTACGGCCCAATGACGCCGCCGGCCCATAAACCACACCAAACCGTAATTTTTTCGGGATGCAATAATGACTCATGGAGTACGTGTGGATTGCTGCCTGACCAATACCGCATATTTCGTTTATTGACGGAGCCATTCAGCCAGAAATTAGACTCATCGCTGAAGATGATATTTCGATGAAAATCCGAATCATTTTCAAGTTGTTGCTTAGCCCAATTCACGAACATACGACGCTTCTGGTGGTCAAGCGTCTGCAGTTCTTGCGTCAATTTAATCTTGTAAGGATGTAGGTTAAGATCTTTTCGCAAAATTCGCCACAACGACGTCCCAGAGATGCTCAATGCTTGAGAACGACGTACGAGAGACACATTTGGGCTTTCTGCAACTGAAGCTTCAGCGGCAGCAATATTCTCGATACTACGGGCACTTCTTTGTCTCACTGGCACGGGAACATTTTGTACTGTGCCTGTGGATTCAAATTTTTCCACTAGACGCTGAATTGTTGATCTGCTAGGACGATTATGACGACCATAAATTGGACGTAGCGCTCTTAACGTTATTGCCACTCACTCCGAATTTCGGTAGTAGTTGTTGGCTCATATATCTTTCCGTCATGAAATGGCAAACCTTACTGAAGAGAAATGTCAAAAGAGCGGCAAGAAATATGGCGTCGTTTGCTGTCCCTGTCGCTCTACTTTTGTAGCGTCCCTGTTGAAAAGCCCTTTAGTTCTGTGTAAGCCAATAAGAACTGCACTGATTAATGAACAGGACAGTTAAGTAAGGTTCCAAATTATTGAAGATAAAACACACGCTTTCGTCAAGAAATCGATTCTTCGAATATCATGTTGTAGAACATTTAACAATCAATAATTGACACCATTCAAAGTTTAATGTTGCTATTATCCGGTCAGAAACACGCAACCCCTCACAATGCAATAACTACTGAGTCACTGTGTAAACAGCTTCAAAAATATATCTCAAGAAGTAGAACGACTTGCTTAGTCCAAAGGAAAAAACGTTTTCAGTGCCAGAACACAAGTGCAACATATCCGGAAATTGATTGGCCTTAGTCACGAAGTGATCGGACAACAAGAGGACTGTCGATATTTACTGAGGGTGAACCGGCAAACCGGCTTCCAGTAAAGTGGACAGAATTGTGATTCAGATTAAAGGATTCCACGTTGTCTTGCTGGCAGCATGTTCCGGAAATACATCGTCTCACATGCAAAACACAATGTCGGGGGTAAAAAAAATTAATTTCGTAGCTTAAAACGAGCTACAATCAAGAAGATAGAACTCGTCTATTGTGTCAGAACGGAAGTGTGCAAATTATGTAACGTCTTCAATGGTTCAATCGTTTTCATTTATGCACACATTGATAAAGTGCCAAGACTCCGTAAGGCTATACTTAACATACATTCAAACAGAGAATCGAATCCTTGAAAATTTATTTCAATCCCCTCGTTGTAGGAGTTCCAGATAGCATGTGTACCTGGATCGACATGGGTACTTGCTTTTTGGAATTGTCATGCCCTTCCTTTACATAAACAGTGCAATTGTTGTTTTTGTTATGTTGTGACAAGCGAAGGTGTACGAGTATATGTCCGGATATATTGGATATAAATCAATTTTTTCAATATTTATTAACAAGGGTTGCGAGTCCCAGGACAGTTGGGAAAAAAAATGAATGGCGCTACAGTGCCTTGCTCTTTCTGGATCATCCAATTGGAATCTATTCGAGTGTCAAGAAAGTGAAATATTTGCGTAATATGCTTAGTGGGTCCATCGGTTTTAAATTGAAAATTGTGTTTTATGGACAAACGGATTGGGAGTTATGGTCTAGAGGCGTGCATAAATGTCACGATAAATAAAAAACAATGTGCTTAAAGAGTTTTCTTTTTTTTTATTAATGGTACTTGACACATTTTCTGGCGAGTTAAAATTATGCCAACGATTTTCTTTTTGTGAAAATGTAATTCTTTATAATTCTATTGAATTCATCCTGAATTCGTTGAAGTCTTTTTGCTAAAAACAACTGCGATTTTAGAAAAACATGAGTCACACTTGGTGCATTCAGTGATTGCATGATTCCACTTCATTCTTTTGAGTCAAATTACTGATGATAGCTGAAGTCTGCGCGAAATTCACATACAATCAGTTGAAGTCAGTAAATTCAAAAAAAAAAAAATATACGATTTTTTTCTGTTAGATAACATTATGCAATTATTTTATTGTGGGCTGATTTCTGCGGGCAAAAATAAACCAATAAGGACTTAATGCATATTAAGCCGAACCTATCAGGATACATGAAGGACGGGTCGAAAAAAAATTCCACATCTCGTTATTGAAAACCCAGACAGCGAGTTTTTAAGCCTAACTTAGGTGTTAATTTACTAGACTTGAGATGTTCACGTTAATCATATTAAGGTCAAGATTTATGATATTTTTCACTGGTTTGAGCTCAAAGAAGCGGTTCCTTGATCGAATCCTTCGTTCTTCAGCTTGTGTTCCTTAATTGAATGTTACCAAAAATAGCTGGGCATATATCTTAGCACCTAAGTTTTGGTTACAACTTTATATTTGCGGTCGAGCCATCTTTTGTGCTGGATCATTCTTGAGCTGTGTGTCGATCAGACAAGAACCTTTTTTTTTACCAGCCATAATCCAGCAAAAAAAAAGTCCAAACATTCAAATAAGTCTGAACATTTTTCAATTTTTTTGCAACATGATGGAAATTTTTTTAATGTCTCGAAAACATTTTTCTTTTCAAGAGGTTTTTTTAGATTTTGTATTTCTTGACTTTTATACTGTCTACATTTAATTTTTCGAGATATGTGCAATTGGTCTTGGAGTTTATGTCTACTCCGGATTTTTGTAATTTGTAAAATATGTAAAATATTTTTCCGATGCAGTATTTAACGTTTCCATGGTAATCTTGGGTTCAAAGGCAATTGTACCTTCGTTCTTGGAACCTAAATTGGAAATTATTCGCTCGAAAATGTTGAAGTTTTATTATTTAAAAAAAAAAAACACGGTACGCTGGTGTTGATTTTCACAACGTTCAAAAGATAACTTTGATTCTTGGAAAATAAAATTAAATTTTCGGATATTCGTCTTCACTTATTTATATTCTTCAAAATAAAGTCGTTTACAACCAAACATGGACAGTGTTTTTTTAGCTAAAGTCAGCGCAATTGAAAAAGAAGCAAGACTTACAGAGCCGAGCTGCTCAAAGACCGATTTAATCACAGATGATAAAGACAATGGCTCTTGTGAAATGTCGAGATGATCTTTACAGCACCAGCTAGATATCAACCTGTATTGAAAGGAATGTAGCAGCGTATGAAATGGGACACAATCACAGTTTTAGAAAGAGAACATTCACTGAAACCATATCGAACAACGCGCTACGCCATAGGAGCCCAACTATGGCCCGGACTAAACCAAGTTATCTGTCGAACTCACAACTGGTGCACAGCGCCGATGAGGTTGCTAATGAAACATTACCACAACAGCGACTTGAAGACTACATTGCAGAGTCAAGACAAGTAGCCGATAATCTTAAATTATTAGAGCACCACCCAATTATCAGCTTTTTTTTGCAACAGAATCACCTTCAGATAGCTCCGACTATGGGGTGTCTCATTATGACCCTTTTACTGATCGGAATATTAAATTACGGAAACATTTAATTCATCATCAAATGGGAATGGGACCGGGAATTAAAAAAAAAGAAATCATTTCATTTATCCGTAATCCGCAGTTATACGTATTTCACGTGTACCCGAACTGGATAACAATCGTAATTACTTTTGGTTAAATTAATTAATTCAAAAGAAACACATTACAACTCGAGTTCAAAAATTAGCATTTTTAATTTGACGGTGCTGTTGGAAACCTTTATTTTATTTCAATTACATTTGCTTAAAGTTAATTGCGATTAAACGTCAATTTCAACTTGTATCGTACACGTTGCTCTCTCGTATCCAAATAGAAACCGTGCAACTTCTTAAAGCAAATTAGCAATGACAACGGGTTACACAACATTTTCCATCAAAACAAATACAACGTTTTATTTGCTTTACAAAGTTGAAATTTTATTTTTGGTGAACTCGTTGAATACGCATATGTTTAATTGGGTCATCCAACAAGAGGTGTCAGTTTAGTGAGTGAGTGCTTAGTAAAGTCGTGTTTTTCTATTGCTGCTAAGTAATGTCTCTAAATTGTGCTAAGTGCAACACTAAAATAAAAACTTTTGATTGTGTATCTTGTGGCATTTGCTACGTTAAAGTGCATGAAAACTGTGCTAATATTAATAAAAATGCATTAGAATTAATTAAAATAAATTCTAATCTGTGCTGGAAATGTGAAAATTGCTCCAATAGTCCGGTATCATTGTGCTCTCAAAAGATCAATGATCTCTTTAATTCACTAAATGAGCTTAGATCTGAGTTTGAACAATTTAAAAACACTCAAAGAGTAAATGCAATCATTACACCGCGAACAAAAAGTGATGCTAAAGCCGAACCGCAAATTGTAACACGCTCAAGGCTTAAGCATAAAGTGATTGAACATCTTCGCCCCTCCTCGTCTAGAAATAGAATCATTTCCTCTCCTTCTCCTCGTTTGAGTCCAAATAACGCTAAAAAAAGTTCTGATCCATGCTCTTCGCGAAAAGTACAATCCGTAAAGCAATGTACTAATATTAGTGCTGCTCCTGTTATTGAGTGTGTTTCTCCTCTCCCAGCTGATGCGAATTCAGCTTCTCCAAAGGAATATGTTGACACTCTCTCTGTAAATACTGGAGATGTATCGAAATCGAAAAATGTTGCTGTTGCGTATGCTAATGTTGCTGCTGCACCCGCTACGTCGCTTGAAAGCGTCCCTGCTATTACTGCTGTACTTGCTGAGGAATTAAACTCTGAAGTTATTCTGCCTAAAAATGCGATTACCAAATCGAATTTTAACAAACTTCCTGAGGTTATCTTGGGAACGAATGACGCAATTTCGGATCTGCATGTTGTGCGCAAATTGAAGTGGTATCATATCTCGAGCTTCCACCCTGATACTACCGCAGAAAATATAATTTCGTATGTATCATCGAAACTTGACGCCAAACCTGATATGTTTTCGTGTTTTAAATTAATTAAGATCAACGAAACCACTGATTCACTTAAGTTTATAAATTTTAAAATTGGAGTTCCTAGTCATCACGCGAGTTCAATCTTTGATGGAAACTTTTGGCCAAGCGGGGTGAAGATTCGCTCTTTCGTGCGAAGTCAAAAAAACTAAACCCTGTTAAAGATAATAAGATGGTTGGCCTTCAGCAACCCTTAAAAGTTTTTTATCACAATGCCAGTGGATGCAGAACGAAGACTATGGACCTGTTTCTGGCTGCAAGTCACAACGATTATGACGTAATCGTCATTACGGAAACTTGGTTTTATCCCGGAATTTTGTCTGCTGAAATTTTTGATAGCTCATTGTACAATGTTTTTCGCCTAGACCGATGTACTAATGCCGATGAGCGTGGTGGAGGTGTGCTTGTAGCTGTTCGCTCAAATTTGTCCTGTAAACAAGTTACACTGCCGATTTTAGATGTTGAGCAAATTTGCATTGCTGTTGAAATTGGACGTACGCGTATTAATTTTATTGGGACCTATATTCCATATGGAAGTAAAATAGAGACTTATGAGAAATGTATAGATAATTTTGAATTTTTATATGACAATTGTAATGAAATTGAAATGATTTGTATTCTTGGTGATTTTAACATTGGTAATGTAAATTGGTCTTGGTCCGATGACGATAAAATGCTTATTCCTAATAACGTAAAAAAAGATTATGAATTAGCTATTATCGACTGCCTGTTTTCTCTCAATCTTTGCCAAATCAATTTAATTATGAATTCTCAAAATAGAATATTAGATCTTGTATTTACTAATTTTAATGAAATGAAAACACACGTTTCTGAAGCACCCTTTCCTCTTTTAAATGATTCGATTTATCATAAACAATTGTTAATCGAAATTGAACTTTATGATTATTTAAGTGAAAAATCTAGTTTTTCCCGGTCATTAAATTTCTTGAAGAGTAATTTTACTGGATTGAATTCGTTTTTTAATTCAATTGATTGGGATATGGAATTTGAAAATCTTTGCTTACGTGATATGTACAATCTTTTTATTTCCAAAATTAATATTGGTTTCTCCAAGTTTGTTCCATCCTCTTTTAAGAAGAATAATTCTAAGCCCCCGTGGTACAATAGGAATCTCCTTCACTTAAAAAATCTCAAGAACAAGGCCTATAAGCGTTTTAAACTTACAGGAAATGAATCGGATAAAGCCCTTTTCTGCAAACTTCGGAGGGACTTCGCAGTTCTAAGTAAGTTTTTACATAAAAATTATGTTCATACTGTTGAAAATAAGCTTAAACATGATTCAAAATCCTTTTGGTCTTTCATTAACCAAAAGCGATGTTCAAATGGGCTACCAAAACAAATGTTTTACAAAAATTCGATATCGAACAATGTTCAAGATTCGGTTGAACTGTTTGCCAAATTCTTTGAGTCTGTTTTTCGTCCTACTGTTGTACCTACATATGTAGAGCCATCCTCAGAATCCAAAATCGACATTGGTAAATTAAAATTGGATAGGCATGACATTGAATCTGCTTTGAATGACCTCAAAGCTAATCCAAAACCAGGCGCTGATGGTATACCTCCAATAGTGCTTAAAAACTGTTGCATGTCCTTATGTTTGCCGTTGCTCAAAATATTTAACACATCGCTCATCTCAGGTATTTTTCTCGATGATTGGAAGACTTCTTTTTTGGTACCCATCTACAAATCCGGTCCGAAAAATAATGTAGAAAACTACAGAGGTATTTGTAAATTATCTGCTTTACCAAAGCTCTTTGAAAATATTGTAAAGGAGAAATTAGTCTTTCACATTAAAGAGCATATATCTGAGTTCCAGCATGGTTTTGTCTCTGGACGTTCAACTACATCTAATTTAGCTCATTTTACATCATATGTAATAAATGCTGTTGAAAAAGGTTGTCAAGTTGATGCCATCTATACAGACTTCAGTAAAGCGTTCGATTCTGTGAATCATAAGTTACTACTGAAAAAATTAGAAAGTTTTGGTTTCCACTCATCAATTTTGAATTGGATTTCATCATTTTTAATCGGGAGGGTACTCAGAGTCAGCGTGGATAAGCATTGTTCAAGGCCTATCCTTTGTACTTCGGGAGTTCCGCAAGGAAGTCACCTGGGTCCTTTACTTTTTATAATTTTCATTAATGATATCGTAAAATATCTTGAATTCTGTCATTGCTTAATGTATGCAGATGATCTGAAGCTGTTTTCGAAAATAAGAAGTCAAGACGACTGTATGAAAATGCAGAAGGATCTTGAGCATTTATATAAATGGTGTGTCAAAAATTGCTTGAATTTAAATGTTCAAAAATGTTTCACAATCTCTTTTTCGAGAGTTCCAATACAGCTCTCTTATACTTACTGTGTTGGACTCACACCATTAGAAAGAGTAGACAAAATAAAAGACCTCGGTGTCATTATTGATGATAAGCTTACGTTTGTTCATCACTTTGAATACATAGTAGCGAAAGCTAATTCGTTAGTTGGGTTTATTAAGAGAAACTCAAAGGAGTTTTCTGACCCACATACTCTATTATCCCTTTTTATTGCATTTGTTAGGTCGATACTTGAATATGCGGATATAATTTGGAGTCCAATTTATAAATTCCATTCAGATCGGCTTGAAAGAGTGCAAAGGCGCTTTACTAAATATATATTTTTTAAAATGCGTTGGAATTTTGAGCCATCTTACAAAGCAAGATGCCAATTGCTTGGCATATTGAGTCTTAGTTCAAGAAGGCGTTGCCACGAAATCATATTTATAAGAGATATTTTATGTTACCGGATCAAAAGTCCCCTACTTTTATCCATGCTTCCTATTTATGCACCGGAACGTCCATTAAGAGAACGACATCTTTTCTTTCAAACGGGGCATAGAACAAACTATGGTCAGAATGAGCCAATTTCTAGAGCTCTTAAGTCCTTTAATGAAGTTTGTAGATTTGTTGATTTTCATATCTCAAGAGAGTGCTTCAAAAACATTGTGTTTTGCCTTTTACGAAATTAAATTCCTGATATTTTATTAGTAACTTTAATAATTAATGTTAATAGTCAAATAATTTTCCAAATTTGTAATCTGTTAGGCTTAAGCTGGTTGATGAAATAAATAAATAAGTTCAGCCCAAAAAAAATAAAACTATGGATAAATTTTGAAAGGTTGGTACAAAAAGTCATTGTTTTGGTGAAATATTTATTATGTTTGAAAAATTCAACTCCTCGAATGGTATGTAAGTAGATTGCTAAACGAGTAATGATCCCTCTCCCTGAGTTATTCAAACTGATAAACGGTCTCCATGGGACGCTTCTGGATAACTCCTTTAGCAACATTTGAATTGTGAACTTATAAATGCAGTGAATGCAGCTCATTCAGATGTGGGTTTTGCACCCAAACCACATTAAACATCCCCAGTTATGAGAGATTAACCTCGGATATCAAGACCACACAACTCTAACTATGCGGGAATGTAAGCACATTACGCCCAAGAAGCTAATCAAGCATAAGAACCTATCCTAAGGTACAGGACCGATATTATTGCGATCCTGTAGTAGTTGGCAGCAATGAACCGTAAAGAATGCGACACCTGTAACAGTTCTTACAAAATGTCGGACATGTAACAATGAGTCTAGGTTGTGGCTAAATGCCTGAAATCGAAAGTCATTTAATTCAAGCAGTCACCGGTAAGAAATCATCTGACTGTGATCCATATCGAGGGATCTGCGCATGCACATGACGAAGGTGACGACCTATGGAAGAGGAATTCTACAAACTCTTCACCTGTCACTTCAATGCTGAGGTCGTTAGAGATAATATCTTTACCGGAGTGATCGGAAAGGACGGGATCCAGCCTCCGCCTCTCAGGCTGGCTTGTACGTTCCATCATTTAGAGCCGTTGATGTCATCAATCAATTATATGCCTCAACACACTGTGACTTAAACGTGATAACAATAGCAGTAATGATAACGAGTGCGTACAAAAGAAGAGAGCAACAGATAAGCCTTAAATGAAGACATAAATGCGAAAAACTAAACGATCGTAAGTAGTCCCGCAGTTCAAGGATATCAAAGAGTCTATGATAACGTGATATGCTGTAGGTTTCAAAATACGTAAACAATCTCTTCGTATTTTGAAAGAAATGTTGTGACCGATCCGAAGGGAATTTTGAACGTACTCAAGCATCAAAACAGAAAAGCTGCATGTCAATAAAGTTCTCAAGGCTAAACTTTATTAACGGGGTTGTTGCGATATCATCTCTTGTCATCCCCCCCACGGTGACCCAATATTCTGCAAACTTCTATCAAAGCTGAGTCTGTACCGGCCAATTCCAGTGTCCATCGAAAACATACCACTTATACATGGACTTAAAAACTGCATATGGCAGCATGGGTCGCACTTTTAAGGGGGACTTTGTCCTTGAAATTTTCAAAAAATCAATTTCTTTTTTATCACGCATTCTTAATATACATGTAAGTAGATAAAAATCTGTCGAAGCGTTTCCCGGATTTCGAACGCTTACGATGTTTTTTTAACTGCGTTTGAAATTGACACCGTCATCGTGGTCTGACCATTCACGGGACAAAGCAAGGATCGATTGCGTGGAGAGGCAGGTGACCGACGCAGCCAAAAAGGTCCGGATTGAGCAGCGAGGGAGGTTAGTTGCTCAACATGAGCAGCTAGAAGAAGATGAGGGATGCATTGGCGGGCATTGCCAATTAGCGGTAATTATAAACACATTTGTGTAAACACATTACAAAACTTTAAACGCATTTTTCTCGAAAACATGTTTTTTAAAAATGGCCGACATTCTCCTGACCGGTGTAATTATTATATCGACCTGAAATTTTGAGAACATACTCAGAAATAACGTCTTCACGGAATGACGTATGGGTTTTTTCGATAGATAAATTTTTAAATTTTTTATTTATCTTTTTATGCGAAAATTCGATATTTTTTTTTTTTTTTTGATTGCCGCCATTTTCCGAATTTTGTACAAAACGAAAAACCCATCCAACCAAAAGGTTACAGATTGATCATATGCTTTGAATTTTATTTATGTTTCAGATCAACGAAGCGTGGGCAGTGATGTCAGCCGTTTACCTCCCTTTTAAAAAAAAAAACAAATTGTTTACGTTCTGTCCATAATGAAGAAAAGCAAGAAAAAAAAAACAGCGCTCAAAAAGCTTTGCTCGTTTCCTTTAAAAAAAAATAAAATGTAAGCACCTGAAATATGGCACTCCAAGGACAAGGACAAGTGTCCCGAATTCTAGTAAGGACATGCGCTGTCGTATGTTTTTTTTAACCTAATTCTTGAAAAAAATGTTGCAACGGACATTTGTGAATGTGTACGGAAATTCATATATTTTTCAAGGCTGTTCAGCTGTGTGGATATGCAGACCTTTTTGACATCAACCCTCGATGTGGACAAGAAATCGATCCCTCCAAAACTAGCCGAGACTTCACATCACAATCGACCTAAACCTAGTAAAGGACTTCATCTTTCTTCGGACAAATGTCAACTGGACAAACTACATCTTGAAGGAGATCTGACGAAGAATCATCGAGACAATCGAAGCGGCTCCATTACGTTCAAATAAAACATCTAGGATGACAACTTCTTAGTCCATGAAGAAAAAAATGTGCTCTTCAAGACATTTGTCTTAGGAGTCATGGACTTTGGACAGAAAGATTCTGCGTCAGACTCGTGGTCCTTGTGGCAAAAGTGGAAATCAATGTTCCAACTACGACTGTCTTCGAATCAAAGGTAGCAGAACACGAACAAATTGGAAGACAGAATCTACGGTCAATCGCAGATACCAGGAAGCGTGGTCGAACCAATTGGAAGCAACGTTTATACGACCTTGGAAGATGAAAAAAAAATTCGTTAGTTAGATTCTCCAAGGGTCGATGGACGGATAAGTCAGTTAGTGAACATGAATCTTTATTGGAGCGTTGGCAAAGATATTCAAAGGAAAATGTCCTGTGATATCGCCGGTCATTTCGATAAATCAAATGCCCAAGAAAAGAGTTACTTGCTCCCGAGAATATACGGATTCGATGTCCAACGAAATATCTTCACAAAAACTGTCAGCACAGCTATCATTCTCGAAAGCATATGACCTAATTGCATTGACAACACAAACATCGGACTAAACTGTCTCTCGTTGTGGATGAAGCACAGCAGATGAGTTACCAATCTTTCAAAACAAATGAACAGAATGAGGTAGAAAGTGATCGTTCTTTGGTATCCTTGAAAACTTTTTTCTACTTTAATTTAGTGTGTCAAAAAAATTCACAAAGTAAACAGTGAGGGATCAGGTTTGAAGACAAGGACCAATTTTAAGTGAATTGTCAGCATAGTTTACGAATGACTACTGGATTGAAGACAGAGACTATCAAGCAATTTTGTAAGTTAAAACTTGAATTTGCTTTGTCTACACGGATAAAGGATAAAGGACTACAGTTTTTCTCGAACCATCTCAAATTTGAATTCAAAAATCAATTAAGTATTTGCCTATTGTCACTCCATGCTCAAAGGCCCTTCTGCAGGCGACCACTCCATAATTGCGCAATTAAATCTGTGAATGGACATTGTTCGGCATACCGAATCCGTTTATGTGCCACCCTTGCAGGGTATTAGACTTACTTGACCTCGATTTGCTGAACATCAGGAAGTTATTGCAAACGCAATTCTAAAGTAATCAAATTCGATTATGCAGATAATGAAATAAATTAACCAATGGTATTCGTGTGAGACTTCCTACGGCATGGCATCTGATGTTAACGCGTCCTTATTAAATTACAGAGGTCCCTTGTCGAGCAATTAACTTTATTAATATACCAACAGCGTGCTCCAAAAATTTAAATGAGCTTACAAAAATAGAATTTAGAAATTTGAATGAGAATTGAGTGGAGATACCTTCGTTCTTTTCTTGTGTTATTTGTTGTTTTAAAAAGACTTATTCAGATGGTGTGAAAGGATCCACAAATTTTTTTCAAGACCAAACCTCTTTCTATAAAATCCTTCGCTCGCCTTTAAGTGGTGAACACCGGAAGCCTAGTGCTTTACTGGAGATTGGATTGAGAATACCTTTGAAAGGCTGTTGGGGGCTACTTAGGAAAGAGGGAGGCGAAGTGTGTTATCCACTGAGGCACCTCTCTTTATCTTGGCGACAGTGGAAGATTGTTACCGAGAACAACAATGGTTGGTGGCAGACAATCTTTCAAGAGAGACGCCTCACGACAATCCGCATCAAGTATAAAAATGCCAACATAAGACTGATATGCACGCACCCCGAAACAGAAGAGAATAACGACGACACCAATGGCATGTTCTGGGACCTCCTTGAAAAAAAACTTATGAGCACTGCCCGAGCTATGGCATTAAAATTGTCTTAGGCGATTTTAACAGCGAGCAAGGAAGAGAAGAAAACTTTGGCGGAATAATCACCTCCGAAAATGGATTCAGGCTAATCGGTTTTGCTGCGGCCGATACGAGATAGACCATATTGAAATCGTCGTAGCCATGGTCTTGCTGTAGATTTCCCGCCCAAAGCCAAAGCAAGGAAATGCTGTGAGGAAGAACGACGAACCTCTAGTTTGATGATGAATGCCGGCAGGCGCATGCAGACAAACAACAGGCAGAAGAAGAGAGAGGAACACCAGCTTCTCTGAAAGAGAAAGAGAGAGCATGAGAGGCACGCGATCGTGGAAGCTCAGAAGCCCACGCATCGAAGGCTACAAAGGTCAAAATGGACACAACGTTATAGAATCGCAGTCAATGCTGATGATGTGGAAGTACAACGACGATGCTGAATAAATTTTCAAATAACGTCAAACAATCTACATTTGATCTACGGTCCCGTCCATATAGACGATGGGGAGGAGATTCAACGATGGACTGTACGGGCTGTACAGCGAAATCGACCTTACAAAAAGGATCAAAGTCCAACGACGGAGATGGCTCGGGGATGTAAAGTGTCTTCAAATACTTATACAAATGTTCAAATCATGGTTCATTCAGATAAGCTCCTTAAGGATCAAAAAATGAATGGAATGGAAGACCCTTCCTGGCTTAAACTTTGAAACACGCACGGTAATGTTAAAGGCATTATGTAGCTGGAAATTGAAGGTGGACTAGAATGTCGACTAAAGATACTCCAACTTGAATTCAAATAGGACCACAAAAACGAGAAATTTGCCTAGACTATGACTAGCAAGGAGATACGGACGAATATGGAACCTACATTGACATGGTATGTCAATAGAAAAGGATTGGGAAAATCATTTTTAAGTAGCTTCATACCCTTCAAAGTTTAAGGTTTAGAAGCAAAGTTTGTTCGCCAGAGATCGCGATGATCCCACTTAGGTGCCTGGTGATAAAACACAGCCACGATGAACTCAACTTAAAATTATATTAAAAGACTTTTTAAAGAAGTTGCTAGTCAATGAAATAACAAATTAATGCGATTCCAAAAGGAACAACTTTCAAAGGGATAAGTTTGGAGTTTGCCCTGCCATCAAAATTGACACCAAGGAAGATATTTTATCCGCAAACTGAAATCACAGCCAAATACCATTAAATTATTACATCCCAAAATATCTATTTTTCTCATTCATCATCAGTCCTATTTTGAGAATGCTTAACTTTTAAAGGAACCCTGTTAAATGTTCAAATAGGGCACCGTTTGTATCTTCGAGTATGTATGATAGTACAAGTGAAGTTGCAAAAGTCGTTTATTGTGTGCCTTTGACTGGTTTTCAACAATAGTCTCTCGTTCTTCTTGTAATAAGTGGGAAGACATAAAAACTATAGTAATATAATAAAGGTGCGTACCTTAAGCCTTTGCTCTTTGATACAACCTTAAATAAGCACGCACCCAGAAATCAATACTTGATGGCCCTTTTTTGGCTTTTTTTCGAAAGGACTGTAAACCGTCCAACGTTTTGAACGGGGAACGTAAGCACCTTGCAAAGGCATTAAAAATATATTCTTATCATTTCATCCTTATTGCAATTCGCTTTAACTCTGTTCGTGTGTAGGTAGGGAGCCCTTCATGAAATGTGCAAAGTTCTGTCCACATTCCGAGGGCTTTGCAATCAAATTTGTCTCAATTTTATGACGTATGCAGAGTGTTGTTTGACTTACCTGAAAAGAGTAAGAGAAAGAAATGCAACAATAAAGGATCAACATGTTCAAAGAAACGACAAATATTACCTAAATGAACTTGATGTGAAGCATTCGATACGTGGACGGCTCCTTCAAAAATTGCATTCCAACAGAGTCCCACAAATAATTACAAATCACCGGATAGACGCGACGAACACACGACGGCAGCGACGCACGCAAAACAAAACAAAAACAAAAAAACGAACGACATTTATTTTCATTTGGGAAATTTTTGCGAAACACTTCATTGGATTGGGTTTTTTTTGCACACGCGAGCAATAGCCTTCGGTCGCCATCCGCACTGACCAAGACCGTACCGTGCACCGATAACACACGCCCGAAAAGCTAAGAGCTAAGACATGCAATCGCACTCCCGATCACCGAGTTCCGAAGGTGCTTTTGACCTATTTACCCGAACGTGAACCACTCGAATTCCATCCCCAAAGCCACCAAAAATTACCCATAATGAAGGGTGAATCCATGGATTCCTTTTAATGCCATTGCAACAACAACAGCACAAGTCGATTGACTGTGCGACAACAGCTGCACCGGCATTCCTGTGCCTGCGGACTCAAGCCGTTCCCTAAATGCATATGAAATTATGTGTCTGTGTGCAAAATACTTTTGGAGTCCGACGTCCTCTAGGGTTTGGAGAAAAATGAGAAATGAAAATCTTTTGAGGGAATAAAGGCGAACTGGATTTTGTGGTAACTTTCGAGGAGTTAACATAAGCCGCTTGGGCTTTGGAATGAAATTTGTACTTTTGATTTTGTTTCTCGAATATTCACTCCGATGGGAGGGCGAGATTCAAAAGTATGATCTGAATTAAAGTCAGGAAAATACTAACCTTGCGATTACTTTTCGCAGAAATTTATATGAAAAACGCTTGTTGCACATCAGGTGAACTTGAAAATGCACTTTTTTTTAATAATTTCAAAATTTTTGAATTGAAAAATCTTATAAGAATACGAGCGACCGGCTTTGGGGATGAATTCTTTCGACTAAAAATCTAAAATGGTCGATTTCGAACTGACGCTTGGCAGAATTTCCGCTTTCTTTTTGGAAAAGTAAAAGATCAGACAGGCGGAGAAGGTGATGCCAAATTTTATATTAATTTACTGTGGTGACAGTTTAGCTGGGGTGTTAGATGAATTAACTGTGGGAAGCAGGAATGTTAATATATACAAAAATGTTGTTAACAGTAGAGAGCCTTGATATTGCTCAGTGTTGTTTTTTGAATTTAATCTGAAGAGTCAAAAGATATTCGCTAAAGAGTTTTGTCCAAGAGTTTCGCTGGGAACCTGACTATGGGAAGTAGACCAGTCAAGACTCTGGTGGCTTATTTTACACCAAGCGCTTCATACGTCGTTGACCACTTGAATTAAATTTTATTTTCTTTGCTCAGGTAGTGATTTTGTATTGCTTAAATGTTTGATAATGTGTCGCGTTTGTTTCTTTTTTTTGACTAGAGACTAGAGAAAGCTTTTGATTTAAGCGAATAAGAAACAAATTTATTGATAAGGGAATTATATGCTAACTGCTGAGCTCCTGTAAACATATCTTTAATCAAAGCTCAACTTATGTTGGCCGGAGGACGATTTATTTTCTTGTTATGTTATGTATATTATTTTACTTTATATTGATTTATTCATTCCCATAGAAACGTAACAAAATTCTAACATTTACAAAATAAGAGGTGAATCGCCTATATAAAATATAACTACTGTTTTTCATTAACTTTGGGTATCAAATGATAAAATAAGGAAACGCTTTATAACTTTAGTCTAAGCTTGACTTAATTCTGTAGCTAGCAGCGAATGCTCCACGACATGAGTTAGCAAAATACAAATACCATTTGGTGTTTGTCGGTAAATGTTAAATTAAGATATTATTAATAAATTATTTCGTAATCTCCGTACTTTTACAATGTCTTCAATATCTGAAAAATTATGATTTAAAAGCCAAGATTGAATTGCTTTGGAAAAAAGTGAAAAGTTCTTTAATATCTGAGTACTCTGGTAGCCTGTTAAAAATTCAAGGAGCCAGTAGTGTAAAAAAGAACCTTAAGTGAAATTTATTATAAGCGAGTTTTATTTGGAACTTGGAAAAAACATTCTTAGAACCTTAAAGTATTATAAATGTTTAAATGTTTTAGCAGTACGACTTTAAATTCTTCTTGTTATCTTCTCAAAGAAAATGCAACAGTCTTCTGCGAAAATTTGAACACTTGACATGGATTTTTATACGTGATGAATGCAATTTTCTTGTCTCCTCCAACGTTATTACTGTCCTCTTCAATTGAAATAGTTTCAAAGGGACCCTCAAGTAAAAGAAAACAGAAAATTTATTGAAAGCAACGAGTGTTTTAAGACCCTGAATAAAAATGGAATGGGCTACATTTTTTTCCATTGGCATTGCTTCTTATTGAAATTTTAAGAGAAAATAAGGAAGCAGTTCTACCTCCAATTATGCTGGCTGCCCAACCCTTTTCCTCGAAAAAAAAATTGCCTAGAAATTCATTTCTCATCATTTGATGACTAATTTGAAAGTGGAAACAGAATTAATTTGTTTTCATATACATAGGTTTAAACTTCCATTTAGCAAATTCTTAATAGTCCACTACAAAACTTTCGCCACAGTGGTTAAATAAGTAAACATATAACTTGGCATCACCTTCTGCGCCTGTCTGATCTTTTACTTTTAAAAAAAAAAGCGGAAATTCTGCCAAGCGTCAGTTCGAAATCGACCATTTTAGATTTTTAGTCGAAAGAATTCATCCCCAAAGCCGGTCGCTCGTATTCTTATAAGATTTTTCAATTCAAAAATTTTGAAATTATTAAAAAAAAGTGCATTTTCAAGTTCACCTGATGTGCAACAAGCGTTTTTCATATAAATTTCTGCGGAAAGTAATCGCAAGGTTAGTATTTTCCTGACTTTAATTCAGATCACACTTTTGAATCTCGCCCTGTATGGCTGCTCCCTTCGGAGTGAATATTCGAGAAACAAAATCAAAAGTAGAAATTTCATTCCAAAGCCCAAGCGGCTTACGTTAACACCACGAGAGTAACCACAAAATCCAGTCCGCCTTTATTCCCTCAAAAGATTTTCTTTTCTCGTCGGACTCCAAAAGTATTTTGCACACAGACACATAATTTCATATGCATTTAGGGAACGGCTTCAGTCCGCAGGCACAGAAATGCCGGTGCAGCTGTTGTCGCACCATCAATCGACTTGTGCTGTTGTTATTGCAATGGCATTAACAGGAATCCATGGCTTCACCCTTCATTACGGGTAAATTTTTGTGGCTTTGGGGATGGAATTCGAGTGGTTCACGTTCGGGTAAATAGGTCAAAAGCACCTTCGGAACTCGGTGATCGGGAGTGCGATTGCATGTCTTAGCTCTTAGCTTTTCGGGCGTGTGAATTCGGTGCGCGGTACGGTCTTGGTCAGTGCGGATGGCGACCGAAGGCTATTGCTCGCGTGTGCAAAAAAAACCCAATCCAATGAAGTGTTTCGCAAAAATTTCCCAAATGAAAATAAATGTCGTTCGTTTTTTTGTTTTTGTTTTGTTTTGTGTGCGTCGCTGCCATCGTGTGTTCGTAGCGTCTATCCGTATCCCGGTGATTTATAATTGGGACTCTTTTGGAATGCAATTTTTGAACGAGTCGTCCAATGCTTCACATCAAGTTCATTCAGGTAATATTTTTAGTTTCTTTGAACATGTTGATCCTTTATTGTTGCATCTCTTTCTCTTACTCTTTTCAGGTAAGTCAAACACATACGCCATTTTATTCAGATAAAATTGAATGCAAAGCCCTTGGAACATGGGCATAAATTTGCACATTTCATGAAGGGCTCTCTACCTGCACATCAACAGAGTTAAAGCGAATTCCAATAAGGATGAAATTATAAGAATATATTTTTAATGCCTTTGCAAAATGCTTTCGTTCCCCGTTCAAAACATTGGACGGTTTACATTCCTTTCCTGAAACTTTTTGTTGTTCGAAAAAAGCCAAAAAAGGGCCATCAAGTATTGATATCTCGGTGCGCGCTTGTTTAAGGATTTATCAAAGAGAAAAGTATTTAGGCACGGACCTTTATTATATTACTACAAGTTTTTCGCCTTCCCACTTACTAGAGGAAGAATAAGAGACACAGACACTCAATAAACGACTTTAGCAACGTGCTGGTTCACTAGTAATACATACTCGTACAAACCCTGGCCTATTTGAACATTTAATAAGGTTCTTTTAAAAGTTAAGCATTCTCAAAATAGGACTGATGATGAATGAGAAAAATAGATAAAAATATCTTCCTTGGTGTCAATTTTGATGGCAGGGCAAAATCCAAACTTGTCCATTTGCAAGTTGTTCTTCTTGAAATCGCGTTAATTTAATATTTCGTCGACTAGACAACTTCTTAAGATCACTCCTAGGGGTGGATAACAATCGTAGAATCAATTCGAAAAGCATATTCGGCTCCTGTTTGAGGGATGCTAATGTCGTGCGTAAAGAACTATTGTTTATACGAAAAGAAAACCGTGCTCGTCTCTAGTTATGAGCGATGTTGGGAAGATATTCCAGTAAGACTAGATTTTCCATCTTAGTTTTTGGTGGGTAATCGACGACCAAAGTTGTTGGCTTCAAATAAAATGATGTGTTTACAAAAAAAATCACGAAATCCTTTATTATCCACTGTTTCGAAAATAACAAATGTTGTTTCAATAAAGCCACAGTGAACCGTGATAATAATATTCAGAAATAATTAATTTGTCCGTCAACAGTTGTGATTTGATTTGCTTCATCATTTTAGGGCAAGCCTGGTAGTTAAAAGGTCTGTGTCCTTTTCAAGAAACTTGTCTGTTGCACTTCTTAAAGCATTTAATTATATTCTTACTTAACCCTTTACAAATCGGATTCGCACATCAACCAAGCTTAATACTAATCTGGTTTAGGAAAGAAGTAATTTAATTTGTCCTCAGTAACCCCATTAGGCTAATAATTCTAGCTATAATCATAAACGAGTGCACAATGCAGTGACGATGGGACAACATCAGAAAAACTTTTATCCTTTAAGTGGTCTTGAAAGTTGTGAATACTCTCGTACTCGTACTCCCTGAAATCCCATAAGTATCTTTCTTTCTTTTTGTTCGCAGGCAACTTGCGATACTTTGGCGAACTATGCTAAAGTGTCCTTCCACTTTCGTGGCCGCTCAAACTCGAATGTGAACTGAATTTTTCTTCCCAATATTTCAGAGATAATTTTCTATACGTAAAGTTCACGCAATTTAGCAGAGAGAGGATTAGGAAAGAACTTCTTTGCACACTGTTGTCGGTTCTATTGAATAGCGTCACCAGGGCACCAGTGGGATGAAAAGTTTTGCCACAAAATGAATGAATCTCTGTCCGCAAACGTACAGAAGAATGTGGTATATTCAGTTGAAGGAAATATTTCAATCGCTATTAGTTGGAACCCTAAAAAGGATAATTTGAAGAAGATGCATCCATTTATGTGTTGAATTAAAAAGCATTATCCAAAATAATATTAAATTTGAAAACTTACCAGCTCCTTGATCATTTAAACAGTTTAAGTAAGTTACAGAAGAGCAAGAGAGGCAACTTTAGAGTATACTTACATACTTCATCAGGATCTGAGCTTGAGATAAACCTGGTGTCCATCCTTCTGGGACCAGGGCATCCGCGTCTTTCGGATTTTTGGGTTGTTTTTTATGACCCAAAATCCAAAGACTAGAACTGGATCATTGTTGTCCGTTTGCTAAATGTGGCCGAGGTGTTGTAGTTGTGTCGAATCAGAGTTCCTCGCACAAAGGAGTCATTGGATAAGTTGATATTTGTCCCCAGACAAATGAATTCCTGAATTCCATGAGGTTCCCATCATATTGACACCTAGGTTGGTAGGGCGGCGTCCAGCACACATACTATATGTTGGCCACGAAGAGGAGCATTTTGTTGCCTCTGGAATCGTTTTGATTCTGGTTTAAGTAATATGCTCTCAGAGTTTCCTATCTGATGATGGCTGGAGCTGGGCAATTGCAGAGTAGATGTGTTGGTATCTCCTCTTCCACTTCATTCATACATCTGCTACCATAGTTGCTACAGTGTCACGTGAGGCCTCCTACTAGTTGACTCAGATTACTCCTGATTAGGCTGATGTTGTCTGTGGTTTTCCTTCAGTGCAGGTGTTGAGGAAGCTCCATCTCCCCAAAGTCTTTTAAATTGCCAGCTCTGAGAAAAAGAAACACAGAAACATTGGACAAGTTGAGTTCATTTAAAGTTGTGCCTTTTTTGGCTAACTTGTTTCCTACACAGTCACCTGGAATAACCGTGAGTCTAGGACCCCAACACAATATAGGGCTGCATTGTTTCGTTATTTTATTGAGTGACAAACGGCAGAGTCAGTTGATCTTAAAAAAGGTGGTTCGAGTGCCTTTATTGTCTCTCCCGATATCGTTTTCATCAAAAGCCATTCAGCGGCTTCACGAATAGCCGGAAGCTCCGCCTGGAAGACACTTCAATAGTACAGTAGCCTAAAGAACTGGCTAGTCTGGAATTGTTCCGAAAAGATACCGGCGCCTACTCCACAACTAGTCTAAGACCCGTCTGTGTAGATTGGCTTATTATTGTTACTGCTTAGTACCAAGTTTATTCCCTACTGCTGTCTGCTCGGGATGTCTAAGGTCGGGGTTAAGATAGTCGGCAGACTCTTCTGCAAAGCATTTTGTCCATCGTGAGAGTTCTATTAGTGGTAATGCCAGATTTGCTGCCATTTCTTTGCCACAAATATCTGGTGATGGAGTGAAGTGTAGGATCGTTTCAAAGTACGCAGTGCACCTATAATTACTATACACGCTATCCTCTGGACACTGTTGATCATATTTGAATATGATGGCTTGTTTAGTGCCGTACTCCATATAACAGTATGGCGGTAGAGAGCCATCTCATGATCTTTGGTTTAATGCCCCACTTTTTGCCTAGAGCATTCCTACATGCTTACAGTGCAACGTACTGAGTTTTTCTTCTAGTTTAGATTCCTGTTCAATATTATGCCAAGGTATTTGGTTTGTTTTGAGAAGGTCAGTGGAGGACCATAGAGTATCTGATGGCTTTTTGAGAAGAGTACCAGTTCAGTCTTTTCTGGGGTTGCGTCTAAGCCATATTTTTCGGTCCTCTAGGATTTCCTTCTGCATCAGCACATCTCTTAATGTAGAAGTCAATCAGCATTTCCAAGGCCTTTGGAGGAATGAGGAAAGGCTGATTGCTCTATAGTCCTTCGGTGTGTGTGTGGGATGCTTTTTCCGTTTTTGGAATAAAGACGACTTTTACTTTTCTCCATTCCTGTAGTCATGTCATATAGAAGTTTAGCAACCAAGGATTCGAGGTTATTCGAAGTCTTTGACGCTATCTTCCTTATTCTGCTGGCTTCTGTATTGCTTTTTATGTTTGAGCAGAAGAATTGTTTTTTTGGATCTTTTTTTTATAAGTGCTTAGACTGTCCTTAGGACGGTACCAATCAGGATTGGTTAAGTGAGTCCACCAAGATGGTTAAGTGTTTTTTGCTGACACCTTCTCGTCGGGATATCTGTTTACGAATACGGTTGACAGCGTAACTCTATGCCAGAATCCGGTGCAGGTCTGAAATGGTTCGGACTAGATCAGTTTTTCAGGGAATGTTGGTCATCTTTTGAGGCTTTTTTTTTACTGAGTTGGAAAGAGTTAATATTCCAGTTCTTATATTTGATCAGGAGCCATATCTAAAGGTTGAACTTTTGAACTATGTGAAGCTACAGTTTTGCTTCGTCTGGAAGCTTCTAAATAAATCGGCAATCGATGAAAAAAGTTCATTCACAATTACAGAGAGGTTGGACGCCTATTTTGTAGCCCGCAGAAATATTTTTTACCTTTCATTTCTTCTCGTCCAGCTTTGGGCTCTTTCTTTGCTGCTTAGTTTGCTTTTTACGGTGTCTTCTTATACATGTATGCTTTAGAAACAAGGCTGTTAAATCTTTTTTCGACTTGCCACTACCTGACAGCTTTTCCGCTCTAATTCCTAAGAACTTGGCTTGATCTAACCAATCTACCTTTAATCCGAGATTCTTTAGCCAGAAAGGAGTACCCAGATATTTGATTTGACCTGTTGATAGTTTCCTTTGGATTCAGTAAATGATCAGTGTTCAAAGCAGGGTTGAAAAGACACCGCCTGCTGCTCTAACTCTCTTTGCGAAGAGGTTTGAATACTCGAGTTCACACAACCAGTAAAATAATATCGCTAGCTCAACCTTCAGTTCCTTTATTAATAGCGCTTCATTGTTAAAAACTCGACCTATATTTAGGAATGCGGGCAATGAGTGGTCTTTGAAGCAGAAACCCTTCCCAATCCTATCAATGACTTTGGATTTGCCTCTAAGGACATGTGTGCCTAGCCTCATCCGGAGCTCTACAAAGCATTATTTGCAGGATTCCCATCGGACCATGGGACCTTAATCTAATCTATTAAAAGAAATGCCTGGATGTATTTTTTGAGTTGGACACATACCGTCACGAGTGTCAAATGCAAATGCAACACAAACAGTGATTCCATGTGCCATGAAAATCTGGAAAGATATTTTTTGTACTTCCATTGTGGATGCTTTGATTGTTTTTTCTGGTGAAGTCGGATTAATCGCTTAGAGCTAAAAATCCCATCATAGTTGTTTGTTTTTTTAAAGTCCTGGTCCCAGAGGACCACAAACTGCGAGGATTCATATGCAGAACAATCCGTTCTATAAACAACGGTCGTTTTTTTAATTAAAAGAAACTCGTTTGTTTTTCTGTATTTTATTTGACAGAGGAACAAGACTTCGAGTTCACGTTTTTAGTTATAGTCACCTGCACTAAAAAAAAATGAATATTTTACATGTTTTTTTTTCATATTCATTCTCTTAAGTGTTTATTTGATGTGTAAATAAAACGAATGAAATAAGGCTCTAACATCACAAAGAGTTCCGCATCCATGTAGTTAAAATCATAAAACACAGTGGTTGGATGCACCTTAACTTTTTAGGTGTTAGCCATTTTTTTTTTTACTGTTTATTTGAGGGGCACTAACAAGTTTTTTTTAATTCCTTTAATGTGTTATCTCCTTTTCCACTGGGAAGCTACACAGTGACATATCGCTTTACAGGGAAAGAAACACTTTTTGGAAGGCGAACTTCATCTACGCCAAAGGGAGCAAGAATCAATTTTTTTTTTGAAAAAGGACCAAAAGCATTTCTCTCCGCCATTGAAAAGGTTTCTTTTTATGCACATGTTTTAAAAACTCAACTTTCTTGTCAGTCAAGGTATACTGCAGTTGACTCTCGATTTAAATTCGGGTCCTTGTTAGACCAAGTCCTTTTTTTAACGTCATCGACTGCTCTGGATAGCAGGATAGATATTTGGATGTTCGTATCTCCGAGGTTGTCTTATTAGTTTCGGGCATTTCTGCCGGGAATGACAGAAGGATGAAGAAGCATCTCGAAGTTTCAGCCTGTGAGATTGCCTGAGTACCAGACTTGAATTTGGCAGCGATACCCAAACTTAGCCGGGTTCTCACCACAATTGTGTTTTTGTTTTTTGTGAAGATCGATTGTGGACTTCTCTGGCATAAGACGCCACTGACGTGAAAGTTGTTGAGTTTAAAATCGCTATGAGCCCCTGTGGTATTGTCAAACGATTGCAGTCGCCAGCTATACTTTCATTAGTCGTTTTAGATGCCTTATAACAGCTGTTTTTTGTACAATATTTCAGCCAGTAACCACGGTAAGTTAATTTTAATAGGACTACTGGTTGAAAATGTCGTTATTGCAGACAACTTCATATCTATAACTCTAAGTCATTGTCTTATTATTTCAGTCTAGGTTATTGGTCATAAGTGAAAACACACAAGTTTTTTAAAGCCGTAAAATGTCTATAATCGTGCCATCAAAACAACATTTTCGGGAAGTTTTAATATGCTTCTTTCATTTAAAGAAAAAAGCAACCGAATCGAATCAATTGCTTACCGAAGCTTACTGGGGCTATACTGGGGCGGTTCGAAGATGGTGATTTCGACATCGAAGACAAAGAATGCCCCGGCCAGGTGAAAAAGTTGGAAGACGATGAATTGGAGGCATTGTTCGATCAAGATCCGTTACAAACGAAAGAAGAACTTGCAAAATAACTTGGCGTCGCTCGGCAAACCATTTCCGATCGTTTGAATGCAATGGGAATGATCCGAAAGGTACGACATTGGGTGGCGTATGAATTGAAGCCACGAGAAGTCGAACGCCGATTTTGCATGTCCGAAATGCTGCTTGAACGCCACAAAAAGAAGTCTTTTTTGCATCGAATCATCACTGATGATGAAAAATGGGTACATTACGATAATCCGACACGTCGGGCAACGTATGGATACCCCGGACATGCCTCAACATCGACTACCATTCAGAATATTCATGGCCTGAAGGTTATGCTGTGCATTTGGTGGGACCAGAAGGGTGTTGTGTAATATGAGCTGCTAAAATCGAATGAAACAATCACAGGCGAGGTCTACCGACGACAATTGATGCGTTTGAGCCGAGCACTGAAGGAAAAACTGCCGGAAACGGTCGCAAGACACTATTTAGTTATTTTGCAACATGACAATGCTCAAATGTCGTCAAAACTTATCTTGAAACGTTCAAATGGGATGTCCTACCCCACTCGCCGTATAGTCCAGACCTTGCGCCATCCGATTACTATCTCTTCCGATCGATGTAACATCGCCTGGCTCGTAACTAACGTTTAAACCGGAGTTTAATTCAGACATTTTTCACCCCAATTTGCTGGCATCCCGCAAGGATTAGTACTTGGGCTCCTATTCTTTTTATTTTATTCTTGTGCGATAGTTCGGTAGTGTTTAAACGATAAAATCGTTGCTTTTGTTGGTCTATTTAAAAGTCTATCCTGAGAATCTTTTAACGTAAATGAAATTCACGATTCTTCAATCATCATATGATCCTAAACAACAAGTCAGAATAAAAATTCTTGCAGTATTATTCCAGTTTCGGGTGTCACATTCTTAAGTAACTTGAAGTCACACACAATTTTAATATAGTTGAAAAAAAGTCCTATATTTCTGCATCTTATAAGCTTTTTCAGCTCCCAAATGCACAGCGATTCTGTTGTGTTGTTATCTTAAGAATTCGAATGCCAGCTATTTTGTCAATATGACATTTATTTGTCACATATAAAATGTCATTACGATGCACATCAGTGCCAAGAAAATAAATTGAATACGTGATAAAAAAAAACAGAAATGTCGGTAAAATATTTATACCAACTACTCTAGATACACCACCACGTACCATATTTAGTTGGTGTTAAAAAAATGCAATAAAATTTCGAGAGAATTCTACTCCATTGCCTAGGAGGGAAACTGTCACATTTCCACGACTTCCGGTTGATTGTCGCATAAAAATGAAAATTTCCAGCGGTAATGCACATTTCCTTCGAAACAAAATGCAACCGCCAACAAAACGAAACCATGTCACAAGGAGGAGATATAAGAAGAGCTGCTTTAGCTTCCTGATACTACATTTTTTATACGCGGCTCATTCGTATGCGAATATTCGACTTGGATCTCGAAGTTTACTGCCACCATTCGTTGGTGCTCTTTCCTGGTTTGGTGGCGGTTGTTAAAAATGCTTGTTGCCTTAAGTTAACATTTCCTTAATAATATCTCCCGAGATTCGATGTGACTTCTGTGGATCATTGGAAAGCCTCGTAAAAGAGTCCTACTGTTGATGAACAAGCCTTGATGACCATTTAATCCTTTTAAATACCTTTGACTTCAGATTACCTTCGAATACAAATAAATTCAACTCTTATTCTGTTTTTATGTATGGTACGGTTTCTACTTAATGGTTTAATGGAGATTTTTATCTACTAACAATAATGTACCTAGTTAGAAACGTTTATACGTTTACACTGCCGTCCATAAGTTTATTCACGAATAAATATTCTTTGAAAAATTCAACTCGTGATTTTTTAGAGAAGATGGACTCAGGCGGGTCTTACCAGGATCAATTGCAGTTTTTTCTTTGAGAACCGACTTTGCTTATCACATTCAAATTGACTAAAATGTGTTCTTTTGGATTATTAATTTTAACATCAAGTGCCTGTTGTAGGGACATTTTATCCTCGCTGTGGGCTTCATAACATATGATACAACCAGTACTGAAACAAATAGTAAACGACCTCGCAGAAGTGCTTATTGGAAACCGAAAAAAAATCATACTCCAACTCTCAATATATTTTCAAGTGGTAATGCTATGAACCGTGAATTAAAGGTCCCATTAGACTCAAAAACCATAAAAATAAAACGTCATTCGTTATTCCACTGACTCAAAAACATTTTGACCGCGATAACGCAATCTTAAAAAATCGTTTTTACTTCATCAACTTTTTAATGAATGAAAACAAAAAAATTGTTCGTCTCTACTCTGGCGCCAATTAAAAAGCAAAATCACAGCAAATACACCCGCATTTCAAACCACTACCCAAAACTTCTCTTACTTTTCAATTTGCTCTGTGCAATTTTCTTTTTCGCGAAATCTTGCTACTTTTTAATTTTTTTTTAAGACGAGCATTATGACAGCTCTGTTTTGTTGGTCTTACTTAAATCAAGAGGCAAGATTAATAAACCCCTTGGCCAGCAAGCAAACACTCATTATTCAGACTAAGATCAAACTACATCAATGATAATGAACAGTTTTGAATAAATCCTCCAGTAATGCGGAAGTAATCCGTCCTTCTGTGCACATCATTGGGTGTACTTTTTCCAAGAAATCGTGCTTTTCCCTTGTCTTAAAAATACATAACAAAAAAGATTATATTATCTCTGCAAGAAAAGTCTTCCACAGAGAAATCTGTCTTTGTTGTCGACATCATGAAAGGTAATCAGTTCAATATTGCGATGCAGTCAACTTGCAACGTTTCTTTTATATTTTTTTTCTCTTTTGAAACAAGTTTTTTAAATAAAAATTGTATTAGGAAAGCTTTCCAAGAAATATCGATTGTATGCAAAATCCGGTGCTCCTTTGATTTTCAAAAAAAAAAAAAACAAAATCCATTTATCTCGAAAAAGTAATAAATCTGCAACGAACCAAGTTGAATGCAGTCTTCTGTTGTTATGAATTTTGTTACACTTGAATGCTACTTATGACCACCTGGCCGCTTCGAATCTTCTTTATTTCCGTTAAATTTGAGGAAATCGATTTTCATCCCTAACCTAGTTAACAACTTCGGAACAGAGGAGGTATACGAGTACTTGTATTCGAAGTCGAACCCGTTCATTCGTTTAATATACAGTAAGCGATTTCCGTCAGTTTCCTTTTTCAAGGACTCTATACACTATTTTAGGTACTACTGCACTTGAAAGGATTAGCTTTATAAGTGCCTGAGTATTTTATTTTTCTACTCGAGTTGTTTCATAAGTTTTGAATTAATGGGCAATTGGGGGTGCAATAATGCGTGAACTTATTCGATTTGTATTGGATCGTTGAAAACTGATTGACTGTGCAAGTATGAGATATCCTTGATAGTAGCAAAGAAAAAATTTTTATTCTTCTGTACTCAACAAAAGGGTTGAATAAACAATTTTATACGATGCCACCCTACACGACATATTTATGTCAAATATTTTCGGAAAAATTGATTTCGTAGCTACTCAGTGAAGACCGAAATTAAACTTATCATACTCTATAATATATTCCATAGAAAAACATAGCTTGGAACGATGTCCAAATT
This sequence comes from Orthonevra nobilis, assembly GCA_963555765.1. Taxonomy (NCBI): domain Eukaryota; kingdom Metazoa; phylum Arthropoda; class Insecta; order Diptera; family Syrphidae; genus Orthonevra; species Orthonevra nobilis. Next base: position 11,655,575 of record OY743227.1, on the reverse strand, counting down.
ATGAGTAAAGGTCCTTGTATCTGCACACAAAATTTAAGCATTTCTATTCCACGTGGGCTTTCAAGGATATTTCCGATGATCGGATAGAGATAGAAGATGAAAAATAAGTTCTACATAAGACTTGTGGCAATAGTCCTGAGAAAGGCTTCAATTTTCGAAGCTTGACTAAACTATACTTACCCTGATCTTAATTAATCTGAATATATGAAAAATACTTGTTGCAAGCAAAAGCTATCGAGGCTAACTCAGTTATAACATTGCACCGTCATATTTGTTCTATGCTCCGCACAGCAATTACCTACTCTGATAAAAAGATTCAATTTTCAATTCAATTCAATTTATTATAATATTTTAATCAAGAACTTGAACGACTCAGTCTTTTAAGAGTACCAACAAAGTTATTGTATATAAAAGTGGAATGATCAAAATTATGTAAGACTAAAAACTAGTTAAAACTTAAAGTAAATTCATAAAGTAAACTCAAAATATCAGAAAAAAATCAAAATCTTATAAAGTGAGCAAAAAGAAAGAAAATAAAAGAAACTACTGCTGTTGAGAAAAATATTTAAAAAGTTCGCTCCTGAATCTCCCCGCGGCCGCCATTCGTTTTACATCTTCAGGCAAAGAATTCCATAGCCTAATAGCGCAGGTAAAGAAAAGACGCGAAGAGTTTACATATTTGAACAGTGGTGCCTTCAAATTAGTCAACCTGGCTGATTGTAAAAATTCTAGCTTTTGGCATCCAGGTACCTTGGGAGCGTACAACCTAGAATATTTTTTTGGTAAACAGATACATGATCATATCTTCAAACCGTATCATATCGTTAAATGCTACCAGTAACTTATATCGCGATACAGAATCAAGTTTGAAGTACACTACCTCTGAATACGTTATGATGAGAGTGATTAAAGTTCTACAAGTTTAAGCTTCATATCACGAGGAACAAAACAAGCACATAACCACAGCTTACGGAGGCAAACATAAATACGACATATTGTGTAGTTTACATGATCACTGCAGGAAAGATTGCGATTTATCTTAAAACCAAGACTTGTTACTGTATATACAAACTTAATTTTTGTGTCCGATAGAAATACTGGAGGCAGACAGTCCGTATCATAGCTTGTTTTCGATATCAAAATCGCTTGCGTCTTGGATGCGTTCAGGGTTAGTCCATTTACAACTGACCATTTAAAAATAGCAGCGAGATCCTCATTTACCCTTTGGATCAGATTTTCTGACAGTCCAACTGGCCTAGAAAGGAAGACTTGTACGTCATCTGCATAGCGGTGGAAAAAACATTTTCGCACTCTAAAACAATATCGTTTATGAATATGCAAAATATTATTGGTCCCAAAATTGAACCTTGCGGAACACCTTCTCTCATATATTTCGCAAATGAGAAACGCTTACCATCAAAAACTCTTTGGGAGCGATTATTCACATAATTTTCGATAAGTCGAACTGTTCTGTTGCTGAGATGAGACTATCCAACTTTGTCACTGCCAAACCACGCAGGAACGTTGCTCGATACGTTGAGCGTTCATGCACAACCTAGCAAAGCTGTAAAATAATGCAAACCTTTTTTTTTGACTGCCCCTGCGCAAGTGGCGGACAATGCCGTCTGAAGGAAAAGACCATTTGTATCTTGGGGAATTTCTTCTTCCTTCTGATAAAAGTCAGAATGTCTTTAGAATTGGATTGTCTAATATCGAATGGGGAGCATATCTCTTTGATGAAGATACGCCTTCTTAACCAAATTGGAGGTGCACATTCACAAAGAATGTGTACAGCCCTTTCGTCGTCTTCCAAAAAGAGTCGGCATTCGGTGGTTGTACTGAGCCCTTGTTTGGTTAGATGTGATGCGAACCTTAGAGTACTTCATTCAATTGAATCAAAACGCTTATTTTTCAGTCTTATGACTTCACGAGTTTTAAATTAGGAATCACTTCAATGACAACATGAGAGAGTTTGAATTCTTTGAAGTCTTTTTGAAGTCATTCATTATTCAGTTGAAGTACTGTGATTTATTTTTAAACAAAATGTTTTGAAGTCATTGAAGTCTTGTGACTAGTTCGAGGTCATTAAATGATTTAAATTCGTTGAACATTAGACTTTAAAAAACTTTATAGCACTGAATTAATCACTTTTAAACTTAAATGAAATCGAAAGACTTTGACTCAATCATGAATGACTTCAAAAAGAATTCAAGCAGTCTTAAAAAAATTACGTTCATTGAAATGGAAGCCTTACTATCGGTTCAAATGACTTTTAGAATTTAAAAGTATTTGGACGAAGTCTTGTTATTTAAATAAAATGAATTAACCAAAAGACTGTGACTTGGCAGAATGCAATTCCTTCACGGTCTTCATCCGCAAATTCTAAAAAAGTGTGCGGTTTCAGCTACGACCGATTGTGATATGAGTATGCATAATGAAGAGGAAACCCACTCCTTCTTACTATATGTGCCCGAATTTATAATAAGTTATATTAATAATATATTGAATCTACTACATCTGTCCAATGTCTTCCACTTCGGACATTTTCCTTTCCAATTTCTTTCGCTTGACAACTGTGCACGTACTTGTAATCTATCCTTATCACCAGCGGCGATTGATACAGCAGGTGTCAAATGGCTTTTACACACTAAAAGCTTACAAAATAAATAAATAAAAAAAACGTAGAATAATCCCAAAATCAAACTGGCTGAGCTAAAAATACACGAAGAGCAAAAGTTTCAAACAAAAACACGAACATTTTATTTCAAATACCCTCATCACTACAAATTGTACCCGAAATGTCCTTGAAATGCTATTTAAAGAACAAACCATTCAAAATTGCTGCAAAGTTTGCGTATTCTGGTCCTCCTATTCGAGTCCAAGAAACAAAGAAAAAAACCACTTCCTCTTGGGTATTTGCAAGCATGATGTAAAAATTGATTAAATTTATCGCATGGGGTGGGTATATAAATTAAAAACAATGTCCTTAGAGTTCTCCTAAATTAAATAAGTTCAGCCGCCGCAACCGTCTGTTTGTCGCTCAGCTGTTAAATGAGCTTTAGTTTGTGTCCTTAGAACATTTGAATGGCGACCAAGTTCGCCCTCATATTCATTGCCTTCAATAATTCATTCGAAATGAAATAAGGAAACTAAAGATAGAATACAGGACTAAAGATGTTGCTTCTCCCTTTTGTTTCCATAGTTTTGTTGTCCGTGGGTATTTGTGGGCTTGTTTGCAGGCTTATTAAATGCCTCTGTGGACCTTCATGGTGATGAAGATTCCATTTTAAAGTGAATTTCCCAAAAGGACAAAGGTATTGAAAAAAAAACGTATTGATATCTGATTAGTCGACATCGACTATATTTTCCGCCAAAGCAAAAACATTTTTTTGTTTGATTCTACGTGAAATAATTACATGGATTTCCCTTTTAATCACCTGATGAGTACAAAGGGCTGAAAATATGATTATTCGTAAATTATTAAACACTTAACCGCTTAAAGGATAAAACCAACAAACCCCACATTACAACAAGTGAATTTAGTTGCAATAATAAAACAAACATTGGCGAAAGCGGGCTTTCATCTAACAAAATGGATTAAAAGATTTGTTGCAAAGGATTAATGTAATTATCACAGCATTGCGTGGGGATTAGTGCCAACTTTACCAAAAGCGAAAGCATAAGCTCATGGATTTTCAGTGCTTTAAATGCAAACTCAGACACCAAAACAATAATATGACTTATTTAAGCTTTTTTAATCCGATCCTTTTATGTGGTGTTCATGAGTCGAACATTCGGTTTTTTTATGAAATTATAGAAAAAACTAAAAGTTAAGCCGCATTACTTGAACAAAAAATTGTTTGTCTAAACATTTATGTGAGGTCTTGGGTTGGATTGACATTATCGACCAACAGGATTGAAGCTTTTCGTAAAAAAATTCTTGTCTTTTCTGCTTAAGTAAATTTTAACATCCATCTTTTGCTAATATGAATTAGATTATACTATATTATTCATTTCTATAGAGCAGAGATCCGAGTATCGTTCCTTGTGGTACTCCAGTTTGAACTTTCCAAAAATTCAAACATTTTTCTTCATTTGTTGGCTGCCACTCAAATATGAGAAAATGAACTTCGTTTCGAAAATTAAAAAATTGAGCTGTGATTTTCTATGTCAAAAGCGTTCAAAGAATCAAGAAGTGCTGGCTTCTTAGGTGATTTTTATGCAGGGTTCGTCAACAACAAAAAATTGAGCTTTGATCGAAAATTAGGTCAAATTCGAAAAAACATTTGTTTTTTTAAGGAATACAAATACAAAAGTATTTGCATGAAGATGAAAACTTTCGACAGAAACGATAATATAGAGCGTTATTTGTCTATTTGCTTGATGTGGACTACTAACATGAGGGAAATAAGATCTGAGTTGTAAGGCTGTGGACTATAGCCCACGATTTAAAATTGCACTTTTTTCATAATTTTGAGTTTCATTTAAACTGTGATAGTTTTCCTATCAGAGGCTTCAAACTGAGCATATATATAGTGAAATTAAGAAGAACAACCTTTTACAAAGGGAAATACCAAAAAAAAAAGGTTGAGGCAAAAACCGTCTTTTTTCAGCATTTTTTGTGGACTATAGCCCACGATATAAAATTGCACTTTTTTCATAATTTTGAGTTTCATTTAAACGGTGCTAGTTTTCCTATATAGGGCTTCAATCTGAGCATATATATAGTGAAATTAAGAAAAACAACCTTCTGTAAAGGGAAATATCGAGAAAAAAGATTGAGGCAAAAACCGTCTTTTTTCAGCATTTTTTGTGGACTATAGCCCACGATATAAAATTGCACTTTTTTCATAATTTTGAGTTTCATTTAAACGGTGCTAGTTTTCCTATATAGGGCTTCAATCTGAGCATATATATAGTGAAATTAAGAAAAACAACCTTCTGTAAAGGGAAATATCGAGAAAAAAGATTGAGGCAAAAACCGTCTTTTTTCAGCATTTTTTGTGGACTATAGCCCACGATATAAAATTGCACTTTTTTCATAATTTTGAGTTTCATTTAAACGGTGCTAGTTTTCCTATAAAGGGCTTCAATCTGAGCATATATATAGTGAAATTAAGAAAAACAACCTTTTACAAAGGGAAATATCGAGAAAAAAGGTTGAGGCAAAAACCGTCTTTTTTCAGCATTTTTTGTGGACTATAGCCCACGATATAAAATTGCACTTTTTTCATAATTTTGAGTTTCATTTAAACTGTGCTAGTTTTCCTATCAGAGGCTTCAAACTGCGCATATATATAGTGAAATTAAGAAAAACAAACTTTTGTAAGGGGAAATATCGAGAAAAAAGGTTGAGGCAAAAACCGTATTTTTTCAGCATTTTTTGTGGACTATAGCCCACGATATAAAATTGCACTTTTTTCATAATTTTGAGTTTCATTTAAACTGTGCTAGTTTTCCTATAAAGAGCTTCAAACTGAGCAAATATATAGTGAAATTAAGAAAAACAACCTTTTACAAAGGGAAATATCGAGAAAAAAGATTGAGGCAAAAACCGTCTTTTTTCAGCATTTTTTGTGGACTATAACCCACGATTTAAAATTGCATTTTTTGCATAATTTTGAGTTTCATTTAAACTGTGCTAGTTTTCCTATAAAGGGCTTCAAACTGAGCATATATATAGTGAAATTAAGAAAAACAACCTTTTACAAAGGGAAATATCGAGAAAAAAGGTTGAGGCAAAAACCGTATTTTTTCAGCATTTTTTGTGGAATATAGCCCACGATATAAAATTGCACTTTTTTCATAATTTTGAGTTTCATTTAAACTGTGCTAGTTTTCCTATCAGAGGCTTCAAACTGCGCAAATATATAGTGAAATTAAGAAGAACAACCTTTTACAAAGGGAAATATCGAGAAAAAAGGTTGAGGCAAAAACCGTCTTTTTTCAGCATTTTTTGTGGACTATAGCCCACGATATAAAATTGCACTTTTTTCATAATTTTGAGTTTCATTTAAACTGTGCTAGTTTTCTTATCAGAGGCTTCAAACTGCGCATATATATAGTGAAATTAAGAAAAACAACCTTTTACAAAGGGAAATATCGAGAAAAAAGGTTGAGGCAAAAACCGTCTTTTTTCAGCATTTTTTGTGGAATATAGCCCACGATATAAAATTGCACTTTTTTCATAATTTTGAGTTTCATTTAAACTGTGCTAGTTTTCCTATAAAGGGCTTCAAACTGAGCATATATATAGTGAAATTAAGAAAAACAACCTTTTACAAACGGAAATATCGAGAAAAAAGGTAGAGGCAAAAACCGTATTTTTTCAGCATTTTTTGTGGACTATAACCCACGATTTAAAATTGCATTTTTTGCATAATTTTGAGTTTCATTTAAACTGTGCTAGTTTTCCTATCAGAGGCTTCAAACTGCGCAAATATATAGTGAAATTAAGAAGAACAACCTTCTGTAAAGGGAAATATCGAGAAAAAAGATTGAGGCAAAAACCGTCTTTTTTCAGCATTTTTTGTGGACTATAGCCCACGATATAAAATTGCACTTTTTTCATAATTTTGAGTTTCATTTAAACGGTGCTAGTTTTCCTATAAAGGGCTTCAATCTGAGCATATATATAGTGAAATTAAGAAAAACAACCTTTTACAAAGGGAAATATCGAGAAAAAAGGTTGAGGCAAAAACCTTCTTTTTTCAGCATTTTTTGTGGACTATAGCCCACGATATAAAATTGCACTTTTTTCATAATTTTGAGTTTCATTTAAACGGTGCTAGTTTTCCTATATAGGGCTTCAATCTGAGCATATATATAGTGAAATTACGAAAAACAAACTGTTGTAAAGGGAAATATCGAGAAAAAAGGTTGAGGCAAAAACCGTCTTTTTTCAGCATTTTTTGTGGACTATAGCCCACGATATAAAATTGCACTTTTTTCATAATTTTGAGTTTCATTTAAACTGTGCTAGTTTTCCTATAAAGAGCTTCAAACTGAGCAAATATATAGTGAAATTAAGAAAAACAACCTTTTACAAAGGGAAATATCGAGAAAAAAGGTTGAGGCAAAAACCGTCTTTTTTCAGCATTTTTTGTGGACTATAGCCCACGATGTAAAATTGCACTTTTTTCATAATTTTGAGTTTCATTTAAACGGTGCTAGTTTTCCTATATAGGGCTTCAATCTGAGCATATATATAGTGAAATTAAGAAAAACAACCTTCTGTAAAGGGAAATATCGAGAAAAAAGATTGAGGCAAAAACCGTCTTTTTTCAGCATTTTTTGTGGACTATAGCCCACGATATAAAATTGCACTTTTTTCATAATTTTGAGTTTCATTTAAACGGTGCTAGTTTTCCTATATAGGGCTTCAATCTGAGCATATATATAGTGCAATTAAGAAAAACAACCTTCTGTAAAGGGAAATATCGAGAAAAAAGATTGAGGCAAAAACCGTCTTTTTGCAGCATTTTTTGTGGACTATAGCCCACGATATAAAATTGCACTTTTTTCATAATTTTGAGTTTCATTTAAACTGTGCTAGTTTTCCTATAAAGGGCTTCAAACTGAGCATATATATAGTGAAATTAAGAAAAACAACCTTTTACAAACGGAAATATCGAGAAAAAAGGTAGAGGCAAAAACCGTATTTTTTCAGCATTTTTTGTGGACTATAACCCACGATTTAAAATTGCATTTTTTGCATAATTTTGAGTTTCATTTAAACTGTGCTAGTTTTCCTATCAGAGGCTTCAAACTGCGCATATATATAGTGAAATTACGAAAAACAAACTTTTGTAAAGGGAAATATCGAGAAAAAAGGTTGAGGCAAAAACCGTATTTTTTCAGCATTTTTTGTGGACTATAGCCCACGATATAAAATTGCACTTTTTTCATAATTTTGAGTTTCATTTAAACTGTGCTAGTTTTCCTATCAGAGGCTTCAAACTGCGCATATATATAGTGAAATTAAGAAAAACAACCTTTTACAAAGGGAAATATCGAGAAAAAAGGTTGAGGCAAAAACCGTCTTTTTTCAGCATTTTTTGTGGACTATAGCCCACGATATAAATTGCACTTTTTTCATAATTTTGAGTTTCATTTAAACTGTGCTAGTTTTCCTATCAGAGGCTTCAAACTGCGCATATATATAGTGAAATTAAGAAAAACAACCTTTTACAAAGGGAAATATCGAGAAAAAAGGTTGAGGCAAAAACCGTCTTTTTTCAGCATTTTTTGTGGACTATAGCCCACGATATAAAAGTGCACTTTTTTCATAATTTTGAGTTTCATTTAAACTGTGCTAGTTTTCCTATCAGAGGCTTCAAACTGCGCATATATATAGTGAAATTACGAAAACAAACTGTTGTAAAGGGAAATATCGAGAAAAAAGGTTGAGGCAAAAACCGTCTTTTTTCAGCATTTTTTGTGGACTATAGCCCACGATATAAAATTGCACTTTTTTCATAATTTTGAGTTTCATTTAAACTGTGCTAGTTTTCCTATAAAGAGCTTCAAACTGAGCAAATATATAGTGAAATTAAGAAGAACAACCTTTTACAAAGGGAAATATCGAGAAAAAAGGTTGAGGCAAAAACCGTCTTTTTTCAGCATTTTTTGTGGACTATAGCCCACGATATAAAATTTGCACTTTTTTCATAATTTTGAGTTTCATTTAAACTGTGCTAGTTTTCCTATCAGAGGCTTCAAACTGCGCATATATATAGTGAAATTAAGAAAAACAACCTTTTACAAAGGGAAATATCGAGAAAAAAGGTTGAGGCAAAAACCGTCTTTTTTCAGCATTTTTTGTGGACTATAGCCCACGATATAAAATTGCACTTTTTTCATAATTTTGAGTTTCATTTAAACTGTGCTAGTTTTCCTATCAGAGGCTTCAAACTGCGCATATATATAGTGAAATTACGAAAAACAAACTGTTGTAAAGGGAAATATCGAGAAAAAAGGTTGAGGCAAAAACCGTCTTTTTTCAGCATTTTTTGTGGACTATAGCCCACGATATAAAATTGCACTTTTTTCATAATTTTGAGTTTCATTTAAACTGTGCTAGTTTTCCTATAAAGTGCTTCAAACTGAGCAAATATATAGTGAAATTAAGAAAACAACCTTTTACAAAGGGAAATATCGAGAAAAAAGGTTGAGGCAAAAACCCTCTTTTTTCAGCATTTTTTGTGGACTATAGCCCACGATATAAAATTGCACTTTTTTCATAATTTTGAGTTTCATTTAAACGGTGCTAGTTTTCCTATATAGGGCTTCAATCTGAGCATATATATAGTGAAATTAAGAAAAACAACCTTCTGTAAAGGGAAATATCGAGAAAAAAGATTGAGGCAAAAACCGTCTTTTTTCAGCATTTTTTGTGGACTATAGCCCACGATATAAAATTGCACTTTTTTCATAATTTTGAGTTTCATTTAAACTGTGCTAGTTTTCCTATAAAGAGCTTCAAACTGAGCAAATATATAGTGAAATTAAGAAAAACAACATCTTACTAAGGGAAATATCGAGAAAAAAGGT